>JADBJO010012639.1:12500-22500 GCA_016801955.1 Conus betulinus | reverse complement strand
AGGGTGAGAGAAGAGAGAGGCTGTAGAGAGGGTGAGAGAAGAGAGAGGCTGTAGAGGCTGAGGGTGAGAGAAGAGAGAGGCTGTAGAGAGGGTGAGAGAAGAGAGAGGCTGTAGAGAGGGTGAGAGAAGAGAGAGGCTGTAGAGAGGGGTGAGAGAAGAGAGAGGCTGTAGTAGAGAGGGTGAGAGAAGAGAGAGGCTGTAGTAGAGAGGGTGAGAGAAGAGAGAGGCTGTAGAGAGGGTGAGAGAAGAGAGAGGCTGTAGAGAGGGTGAGAGAAGAGAGAGGCTGTAGAGAGGGTGGGAGAGAAGAGAGAGGCTGTAGAGAGGAGAGGGTGAGAGAAGAGAGAGGCTGTAGAGAGGGTGAGAGAGAGAGAGGCTGTAGTAGAGGAGGAGAGGTGAGAGAAGAGAGAGGCTGTAGAGAGGGTGAGAGAAGAGAGAGGCTGTAGAGAGGGTGAGAGAAGAGAGAGGCTGTAGAGAGGGTGAGAGAAGAGAGAGGCTGTAGAGAGGGTGAGAGAAGAGAGAGGCTGTAGAGAGGGTGAGAGAAGAGAGAGGCTGTAGAGAGGAGAGGGTGAGAGAGAGAGAGAGGGCTGTGTAGAGAGAGGGTGGGAGAAGAGAGAGGCTGTAGAGAGGAGAGGGTGAGAGAAGAGAGAGGGCTGTAGAGAGGGGAGAGAAGAGAGAGGCTGTAGAGAGAGGTGGGGAGAGAGAGAGAGAGGCTGTGAGAGAGTGGTGAGAGAAGAGAGAGTCTGTAGAGAGGGTGAGAGAAGAGAGAGGCTGTAGAGAGGACGGTGAGAGAAGAGAGAGGCTGTAGAGAGGGTGGGGAAAGAGAGAGAGGCTGTAGAGAGGAGAGAGAGAGAAAGAGAGAGGCTGTAGAGAGGAGAGGGTGAGAGAAGAGAAAGGCTGTAGAGAGGGTGAGAGAAGAGAAAGGCTGTAGAGTAGAGAGGGTGAGAGAGAGAGAAGAGAGAGGCTGAGAGAGGGTGAGAGAAGAGAGAGAGGCTGTAGAGAGGGTGAGAGAAGAGAGAGGCTGTAGAGAGGGTGAGAGAGAGAGAGAGGCTGTAGAGAGGGTGAGAGAAGAGAGAGGCTGTGTAGAGAGGGTGGGGGGAAGAGAGAGGCTTTAGAGAGGGTGAGAGAGAGAGCTGTAGAGAGGGTGAGAGAAGAGAGAGGCTTCTGTGAGAGAAGAGAGAGGCTGTAGAGAGGGTGGGAGAGAAGAGAGAGGCTGTAGAGAGGGTGAGAGAAGAGAGAGGCTGTAGAGAGGAGAGGTGAGAGAAGAGAGAGGCTGTAGAGAGGACGAGAGAGAAGAGAGAGGCTGTAGAGAGGGTGGGGGAAGAGAGAGAGGCTGTAGAGAGGGGTGAGAGAGAGAGAGAGGCTGTAGAGAGGAGAGGGTGAAAGAAGAGAAAGGCTGTAGAGAGGGTGAGAGAGAGAGAAAAGGCTGTAGAGAGGAGAGAGGGTGAGAGAAGAGAGAGAGGCTGTAGAGAGGGTGAGAGAAGAGAGAGGCTGTAGAGAGGGGTGAGAGAAGAGAGAGGCTGTAGAGAGGGTGAGAGAGAGAGAGAGAGGCTGTAGAGAGGGAGAGAAGAGAGAGGCTGTAGAGAGGGTGAGAAGAGAGAAAGAGAGAGGCTGTAGAGAGGGTGAGAGAAGAGAGAGAGGCTGTAGAGAGGGTGAGAGAAGAGAGAGGCTGTAGAGAGGGTGAGAAGAGAGAGAGCTGTAGAGAGGGTGAGAGAAGAGAGAGGCTGTAGAGAGGTTGAGAGAAGAGAGAGAGGCTGTAGAGAGGGGGTGAGAGAAGAGAGAGGAGAGGCTGTAGAGAGGGTGGGAGAAGAGGGAGGCTGTAGAGAGGGTGAGAGAAGAGAGAGGCTGTAGAGAGGGTGAGAGAAGAGAGAGGCTGTAGAGAGGGTGAGAGAAGAGAGAGAGGCTGTAGAGAGGAGAGGGGTGAGAGAAGAGAGAGGCTGTAGAGAGAGGGTGAGAGAAGAGAGAGAGCTGTAGAGAGGAGAGGGTGAGAGAAGAGAGAGGCTATAGAGAGGAGAGGGTGAGAGAAGAGAGGGAGGCTGTAGAGAGGAGAGGGTGAGAGAAGAGAAAGGCTGTAGAGAGGGTGAGAGAAGAGAGAGAGGCTGTAGAGAGAGGAGGGGGTGAGAGAAGAGAGAGAGGCTGTAGAGAGGGTGAGAGAAGAGAGAGGCTGTAGAGAGGAGAGGGTGAGAGAAGAGAGAGGCTGTAGAGAGGGTGAGAGAAGAGAGAGGCTGTAGAGAGGAGAGGGTGAGAGAAGAGAGAGGCTGTAGAGAGAGGGTGAGAGAGAGAGAGAGGCTGTAGAGAGAGAGTGAGAGAGAAGAGAGAGGCTGTAGAGAGGGGGAGAGAGAGAGAAGAGGCTGTAGAGAGGAGAGGGAGAGAAGAGAGAGGCTGTGTAGAGAGGGTGAGAGAAGAGAGAGGCTGTAGAGGAGAGAGGGTGAGAGAAGAGAAAGGCTGTAGAGAGGGTGAGAGAAGAGAGAGGCTGTAGAGAGGAGAGGGTGAGAGAAGAGAGAGGCTGTAGAGAGGGTGAGAGAAGAGAGAGGCTGTAGAGAGGGTGAGAGAAGAGAGAGGCTGTAGAGAGGAGGAGGTGAGAGAAGAGAGAGGCTGTAGAGAGGGTGAGAGAAGAGAGAGGCTGTAGAGAGGGTGAGAGAGAGAGAGAGGCTGTAGAGAGGGTGAGAGAAGAGAGAGGGAGGCTGTAGAGACAGTGAGAGAAGACGACGAAGCAGAGGAAGAAGCAAGAAAAGGAAAAGAAATAAAACCAAAGAAGGAAAACAAATCAGGAAATGGTCGAATCACTCCTTTCGAACTCTATTCTGCTAATTGTCAGTGACAGAGACAAGAGAATGACTTTGACACAAAGGAAATAAAACTCCAAGGAAAGAAAACATAATACTGTTCGAACACTGTTAAGTGAATTCTTGTAAGCCAGTCTAAAAAAAAGTAGTACCTATTCCAGCTGAAAAAGAAAGGCATCAAAGTCGGCGAGAATTATTTTGGGAGACTTTTCATGACAGTTGTAATCTCCCTTTCCTTCCTGAAGTTTATTTCACCCCTAGAATTGACCTCATTTGTCTCTGTAACGTTTCTCTTTGTTACCAGTCAGTCGGAGAAGAAAAGTGAGTGTTGTGACGGCACAAAAGCTATTGATCTTGTGGGACACACCGGATGAAGGACTGGGGTTGTACAACCATCATTTTTCGCCGGATTGTTTCCAGTTCGTGGACATTTCTTTTTATTGCGTGAAGACTAAGTGTGTGTGTGTGCGTGCGTGCGTGCGTGCGTGCGTGCGTGCGCGCGCGCGCGCGCGCGCGTGTGTGTGTGTGTGTGTGTGTGTGTGTGTGTGTGTGTGTGTGTGTGTGTGTGTAATTCGTGTGATATATGTATTCGTCACTTGTCAATCGAACAGATATCTCTTCTCCATTTCAATTCTAACAAGTAGCTTGGATATTTCATTAATGTTTGGCTTTAGTGTCTTTCAAAAGGTGTACACTCATATAATGCAAACTTTAAATGTAGTTTGAATGCCTCATCAATAATTTCCCGTGAATAAAGATGTACATACACGAATATGTGCCATCTTTAATGGGCGTATAGTTTGAATTGCCTCTTCGATGGTACACTATAATGTGTTCGAAAAGTTAAACCTCTCTCTCTCTCTCTCTCTCTCTCTCTCTCTCTCTCTGTCTGTCTCTCTCTGTGTCTGTCTGTCTGTCTGTCTCTCTGTCTGTCTGTCTCTCTCTCTCTCTCTCTCTCTCTCTCTCTCCGTCTCTTTCTCTCTGTCCCCCTCTCTCTCTCTCTCTCTCTCTCTCTCTCTCTCTCTCTCTCTCTCTCTCTCTCTCTCAAATAAGCCACGGGTGAAAACAAGCGCAGGTCAGCAATTTTATCGTCATTACAAAATACGACTCGGTAAAGATGTAGTAAAATATGGAGAAGAGAGAGATGGGAATGAAAAAGAAGGCATGAAAGAGTAACTATCAATCTTTCGCTTGCGGCGTAAAGGAAGCGTAGAATGTTGTCTTGTGAACATGTCCATTTGCTACAGTTGACTTTCTTTTCCCGCCGTGAGCGTCGTCAGTCCGGCACAGCCTGGTCTCTGTAGTCTAGCCATGGTTTTCAACATAGAACTCCACCTAAAAGTGTGTAGAATTATCAGCACGAGGGCGAAGGGGGCGGGGTTACAATCTAATTGGCTACCAAGCAGCATTCAGGGCAGAAATGGGAATAAAGAATCCCACAGAAATCAGTAGCAAAAACTTAGTAAAGAATAATCACGAATCATTTGTCCACCTTCCACTCGTAACCTTGGTGTGGCGATTGACCAAACTCTGTCCTTCCAGCAGCACGTGACTGATGTCTCTACAGTGTGCTTTCTTTGAATTCTCATGCAGAGTTTCCATCCATCACATGCTTGCCGAGGACGCCATCGGAACTCTTGTCTTTTGCATGACCGTACTCATTCTTCTCTAGAATTATACTGTTCTTCTGTCTTGCTTCATCACAACTCTGTCTTTTGCATGACCGTACTCATTCCTCTCTATCATTATACTGTTCTTTTGGCTTGCTTCCCAAGCTGTCTCATCAGTGCATTTTGGAAAATCCCAGACCATGATGTCAGCCTCCTCGTCAGCTCGTCAACGTATGGCCATATTTCTGTTGTTGCGCCCTCTTCGTTAGCTCACCGTTCAGCGAAAGATTCTTGTAAATCAGCATCTCTCTGATTTCAGTCCTTTGTGTCTTGCTGTGTTTTATAATTGGGTGATCTTTCGCACCTGCATACTCTATCACGTGAACTCCTATCTTCGTCTGATGCTTGTCCATTAGTAGATCCTTCTGTCCATGCAAAAACTTTTGGTCAACGCTGTTTTGCCCACAAAGTCCCTTTTTTTTGTTTGGCCTTAACTCCCACATCAGCTGTGACATCCTACCTCCCTGCCACGTTTCATGTTAAACCTGAAAGCCTTTCCCTTCTGATTACTGCAAAGAATATGTGCTGTGTCGTGTGGGAGTGTGATATGTGCTAGAATTTGGGTGTTTATCGACTGACTGGTGTTCGTGTTTGTTTGATATGTGAAAGATGAGAGGAAAGCAGTGTTGAGAAGACTGAGTGCTGGCGCCTCTGGATGTGGTGCGAGTGTTTCATTCTTTATAGCTGCTTTTCCGGGTTATTTATTGATTACATTCATATGCTTACTTAACGAGTGTAAATGGCTGGGGCAGTTATGTAATTAGGCTGATAAACGTTCTTAATGATAGTGAAATAGGATGCAAGGAACTTCACAGAATGCCAACAGTTCGAATTGTCAGCTGAAAACAGATAAGAAACTGTTTAAGGCGGTTTCTACTTGGATCTGCTGAGTAAAAGAAATCTTTAGCAGTTGACTTCATGATTGTATGGAAGAAATAAGCAGAAGAATTTATAGACAGAAAGAAAGAAAGAAAGAAAGAAAAAGACGTCTATATTTCTATGACGTCTATATTTCTATCTGGCTGGCTGGCTGGCTGGCTGGCTGGCTGGCTGTCTCTCTGTCAGTCTCTATCAGTGTCCGAGTCTGTATATTTATGTGTCTGCATGTGTAGAAAAGATAAGAAGATGCGTTGACGTGAATATCGGTGCTGCATCACACTTAAACCTGCGCTCACGACATGCGTAAATATAATCTCACTAATGTGTTGAACTATCCTCGGCAACCCTTGGTCATGAAATAAATCAATAAGCATTAGTAGACCGTTTCTTATCTTAAATTTTGCTCTTTAGATTAACTCCGTATAGATGAGTTTCATAATTCGTTCCATATCACAGGGCGACAATAATGAAATCAACATCAAAAGACAATGACTCGTGGGAGTCCACTGGGGGAGGGGAGGGGGCACTGCAATCATGTCGACAGCAAACGCCTGTCCCTGGGGATGTCATCAGTTTCTCATAGCGGCCCCGTAATGACGAGTACGGCACGATGTCCGTCAGGGAGCCGTGAAAGTGACTCGGGATGCCAATCTGAGGTACAGGTGATGGATCGTGTCATGCTGCTGAATAAAACATGGCCTGACAATCAGTTTCACACGGTTCCCGTACAGGGCAAGGACGGCATTGGCTTGGGTGTCTTCGTGCGTGTATGTGTGTGTGGGGGGGGGGGGGGGGGGGGGGGGGGGGGGGGGGTATAAAACAAAAATGAACTGAACGAATGAACTCTTTCCAGCACCAGAACACAGACCTCAGTCATCGATTGTTGGATGCCTGGAGAAAATCTGTCCACTGCTCAATGCTCTCAGAAAACGCCTTGGCAAACAACCTCAGGTCAGACAGACTCCATGCAGTTACTTAGAGAGCTTTGTTTCATCTATGAATGAACAGCAGAACAAAATCATGAGAACATCAGCTCAGTGACAGACGATTTTCAACTCTCGTCATGTTTCAGGTGTCGAGAGTTTGAGGAGGCGACTAGAAAGACAATAGCTTCACTTCCAGGAAGGCTGATATATGACAAGAGCGCTGGGTCGGTTGACTTCTACAACGATGACACCTTTCATTCCTGTTTCCTTTATCCTTCCCCTCTCCCTGCCCCTAACCCCTTCCCACTCCCATTCATACTTTGTAGTTGTGTGATTGTTACTTGTTGGCGCGCTTGCTGTAACACAAAAAATTGTTGCAAGCTGTACGCTTGTTCTGACACTCAATACTGACATGTATAATGCACTCACATACATCTGTCCTGGTCCCCACAGTATCTTGTTTCAATGAACCACCATGTCAAGTTTTAAAGCCGAGTCTTTATGTATATTATATTTAAAATAAGTAAACACTTTATAGTGGGTAAATGAGTTCATGCTATAAACACTTTAATGTTAAAGATTGGATATGTTTCATTTCATATTTTAGATAGTTTTGTGTGCAGAGGACGCACCTTTCCACAACAATGTAGTCAAAGTGGACCAATGCAAAAACACCCAAACCAAAGGCCAGAACATTACACATGAAACAAAAATATTAGTTAAACCAATAATCACTACAAATTTGTCACATTAACGTTTGGTAGTGATATAATTCTGCTAAAGGAATAATATTAACTAATGATAATCATGAAATATTTTTTCAAGTACTAAAATAGCGGGTTTTTTCTTATTGTAAAACTCGTACCTAATACAAAACAAACTATTACATTCATAAACAACAGTGCATATTTTTGTGGCAGATATTCATGATATGAATAGGGCTTTCCCACTGATGAACTGAGTAGGCTAAATAAACCAACTTTTTAGACATCTCGCTTAATTTAATCAATGTTAGTGGTTTACCCAGTCACCATCTCAACCCTTCCCCTCTATTCCTTCATAAACTCAACTACAACACAGGCACTCAGGACTTAAATAGCAGAAATCTCTGACATAGAAATCCTGAGCATTGAAACATACACTGTCTTTGATTCTGACGAGAGAAAAAAAAAAAATCTTTCTTGACATTGACTACGTCTCCTGAAGATCACGTGACCAACTTGCGGGCTGCTGATTGCGTGGATTCAAGTCATTTCCGGAATGAGACACGCGAGAGATTACAGACAGGATTGCAGAATGGCGTCCTAATGAGGTTTTTCCAAACTAACACGACAGAACGTGATCTGTGTGGTTTGTCCAGACCGCAGTCTCGCCTTTATAAAATTGAACATGAAGTGAAGCAGCGAACAGTAAACAATAAACAAAAAAAAAAGTAGGGTAACTCTTGCTCCCATAAGAAAACCTAACACAGAGTAACTTTTATTCAAGACTGGCACAGCCTTTCAAACTTGATTAAAGTCAGACAAATACAAACACGAACAATCTAATAGAGGGAAAACAAGCGCAGGCCAACTGACTTGGCGAAGATTTAAAGGCCTAGGAGCAGGCAATACAAAATAGATTTGCCTTCAAGAGGGATTACGGTGGTTCCCTCATGCAGCTAGTGAAGAGTTTTCATATTTACTAGTTTATCATATTTATTTTTAATTTTATGTCCCCATTATCTATATCCCCCCCCCTCCCCCCAAGTCATTACTGTGATGACGGACGGGTTGTTGGCCTGCGCTTGTTTTTTCTCCCACTGTTAGATAGTTCGTCGTTGTATTTGCCTGACTTTATTCAAGTTTAAAAAGGCTTTGCCAGTCTTGAATAAAAGTTAATCTGAGCTAGGTTTTCTTATGGGAGCAAGAGTTACCGTACTTGTTTTTTTTTAATCACACCTTTATAAAGAAAAGAACAAAAAATAAAGACAGAGAGGTCGATCGAATGTGTTATTAGTGCGTCATAGTGTGGTATTTTGGTAGGAATGGTGCACGAATATTTTGGAGACTGTGTGGTGTGGTGAAGATAAATGCATTGTTTACGATCGATGCTTCGTAAATTGACAAAAGTTTTTTTTCCCCCGAATGAAGAGGAGGAAGGAAATAAACTTCCAAATGCATTTACGCTCGATAATCTAGGCTAAAAATAACTAGCTTCATGATTGTGGCTAATGTATTAAAGGAGGTGGGGGAGGGGGGGGGAGGAAGAAGAGGAGTGGAACGAAGGTGAAAGGGGTAAGGGTTTGGTGAGGATGGAAACGAATCAATCAACAAATGGGTCCTGTAATCTTTCAACAAAGGCATACTTCAAAGGGGAAAACATGAAGAGAATGTGGTGTCCTCTTCATCGTCTTCATCCAGGCTGAAAAGGCTGGGAGTGTGTGCTTACTTTGGGTGTGTGACTGTGTGGAAGGCTGGGGGTGTGTGCTTACTTTGGGTGTGTGACTGTGTGTGTGTGGGGGGGGGGGGGGGATGTGCTTACTTTGGGGTGTGTGACTGTGTGGAAAGGCTGGGGATGTGTGCTTACTTTGGGTGTGTGACTGTGTGGAAAGGCTGGGGATGTGTGCTTACTTTGGGTGTGTGACTGTGTGGAAAGGCTGGGGATGTGTGCTTACTTTGGGTGTGTGTGACTGTGTGAAAGGCTGGGGATGTGTGTGCTTACTTTGGGTGTGTGACTGTGTGGAAAGGCTGGGGATGTGTGCTTGCTTTGGGTGTGTGACTGTGTGGAAAGGCTGGGGATGTGTGCTTGTTTTGGGTGTGTGACTGTGTGGAAAGGCTGGGGGTGTGTGCTTGCTTTGGGTGTGTGACTGTGTGGAAAGGCTGGGGGATGTGTGCTTACTTTGGGGTGTGTGGCTGTGTGGAAAGGCTGGGGGGGGGGGGGGTGTGCTTACTTTGGGTGTGTGGCTGTGTGGAAAGGCTGGGGGATGTGTGCTTACTTTGGGTGTGTGACTGTGTGGAAAGGCTGGGAATGTGTGCTTACTTTGGGTGTGTGACTGTGTGGAAAGGCTGGGGATGTGTGCTTACTTTGGGTGTGTGACTGTGTGGAAAGGCTGGGGGGATGTGTGCTTACTTTGGGTGTGTGACTGTGTGGAAAGGCTGGGGGATGTGTGCTTACTTTGGGTGTGTGACCCTATGGAAAAGCTGGGGATCAGTGCTTTACTTTGTGTGTCTGACCGTGTGGAAAGGCTGAGGGATGCTTACTTTGTGCGCCTGACTGCATAGAAAGACTCAGAATGTGTGCTTACTTTGTGTGTCTGACTGTATGGAAAGGCTGGGAGTGACTTCGCGTTTGTGACTGTTTGGGAGGGAAGAGGGATTTGTATTGACGTTGTATATCTGACTGCATGGAAGGATTGGGGATTCGTGCGCGTGAATGTTTGCAGGGGAAAGAGATTTTACAGTGTAGAAGGACAAGGGATGGATTTGTACTTACATTCTGTACCTCAGTGTTTGGAAGGCTGGGGAACTGTGCTTACTTTCCTTGTCTCACTGGAAAGGTTGAAGAAATGGAAGAACATATCAGAGGACTGGAAAGGTTGAGGATCTGTACTTATTTACCTTTTCCCACCTTTCCCACTAGAAAGGCTGGAGAATTGGACTTACTTCCCATGTCAGACTGGAAAAGCTGGAGTGTATACTATGCCCGGCTGTTCGGAAAGGCTGGGGATCTGTAGTTACTTTCCATGTCTCACTGGAAAGGC
>JADBJO010012639.1:0-2500 GCA_016801955.1 Conus betulinus | reverse complement strand
TCTCTAACTAGTGTACAGATCCACAAGGGTTACTGTGATTCAAATTCTTGAGGGTTTTTTTCACCTCATAAAGATTCTCTGCAGATGGAACTACAAACATCATATGACGGTAATGGTGAAGACGGCATCGACACTGTCGCTATCTGAAACAATCTCGACAAAGGAGAAAAAAGGTCAATGAAAGAAAATGAACAAAGGAAATCAGAAAGAAAGACTCGTTTGTTTGTTGTTGTTGTGTTGTTTGTTGTTGTTGTTGTTTTTTTGGGGGGTTCGTTTGTTTTTGTTTTTTTTTAAGAAGTTAAGTTTCAAAACGGACTGACGGCGGAAAATGAAGCAAAATTTAGAAAGAGAGGGAGTTACTTACCAACAAGGACAAAGAAGGTACAGGACAAGACACAATGCATTTCGACCTCTTGGGTCTTCTTCAGGCAAAAACAACAATAACCATTTAGGACAGTGAAAAACGAAGAACGAGAAACCACTTATCTTCTCATATTCGCGCACGATCAAAACTACACACACACACACACACACACACACACACACACACACACACACACACACCACACACACGTTTTTTTGATTCGGTTACCAACCTCCGACTAAGATTCCCTTCGATAAGAGGCATCAACTTCTGATTCAATGTAAAGTCTTACAAATTAGCAATAGTAATCAGTATCCCTTTCTCATGAATATGTAACACTCACCACAGCCCCCAAGGCCATCCAAAATCCCTGAATACAGTCACAGCGGTCATAACCGATTTGTACGTTGAGTACCCAAGGACTATTCCGTCCCAGGTCCCGTGGGCCATTTCTTCAGCCACATAGACTTGCTTACAGTCAAACAGATTGTCCTTACCCTACAGGTTACTGACCAGCGGTCAAAGCAGTGGTCAAACAATGCGTGACCAGTGGTCAAGCAATGTCAAACTGACAGTGGTCACAGCAATGGTCAAACTGACCAGTTGGTCAGCAATGGTCAGGATGCCAAAACGGCGGGTACGAGGAAGCGCAGTTTTGTATTGGGCGACGTTTCGTATGCCAATACGAAAACGGTTGCCCAATGCTAAAACGGCGTCTTACGTCCCGCCCGTTTTGGTGTTCAATACGAAAACCGGCGGGACCTTAAGACGCCATTTGGTATGAAACGCCGTTTTCGTTATGCCAATACCAAAACAGCGTTTGTCATACCAAAACGTCGCTCTACAACGCCATCAGTGTTTGAGTCTGTTTACCTACCACCCGGGGTCATCTCAAAGATGCACTCAGCGCTTTAAAACTGAAAATTCATCCGATCGGGGGCCGGAATAGCATCAGTTTGGTAGAGAGCGCGGACTCGTTGATCTGAGGTTACGGGTTCGAATTTCGGTACAGGGGGGATTTCTCACGGAGTTAACATTGGTTCTGACCTCCATTCCCCTACAGTCCTTCGCATGACGACTATAAACCGAGATTCCGTGGGAAATGCCGCACAACATCTGGCAACAATACACCCTCAACAAACTTCGGAAGGAGAAGGAAATTGGCCGTTGGTATGGATGACATGTACACAGGGTATGCACCTTGCCCGACGATGGAGGTATTGTGCCGTAATGCGCGGGATTAAAAAAAAAAAGGTTCATACACACCAAAACTACAAGCCTATCTAACAGGCAATGTTCGCGGAGTATCAGCCTGGTACGCCGCACGAAAAAAGAAAGACATCAAGTACGTTGACAAATGGTAAGGTGTCCCAGATAACAGAAAATGTTAGCCGTCAAGTGCATTATCAGTGCCATCAACTTGAATCCAAACTTTGCACTGACTAAATGACGCTATAAGTGAAGTGATTAAATCGATTTGAATGATATAGCCTTACCCTACTCGGAGAGCAGGCGGCGGACCTTCACTGAGTTGTCAACTAAAGAACTTTCATGGAGGTTAATCAGTGTATATACTTGTGCAACAGCAGAATGATAGAGGATAGGCACAGGTGGAGATGACAGGACAGACAGGGAGGACAGAAGACCATGTTATTAATGCTATTATGTATATCACCATCATCACATCTTATTTGGTCTCGTTTCATCATTTTATTGTTGTTGTTTCTTATGGTGTGAGGTCTATTATTAGATTTTATTATTGTGTTGTTTTTGTTTGTTGTTGTTGTGGCTGTTGTTGTTGCGCCATTTATCACTGGTATCGTGTATCTTATCTCATACTTCACAGACCAGGCAGCCCCTGTGCCGCTAACGGCCATCAGCACCACTGATGCAGACATGGACCGTTCGCGCTCCAGTGCCCAGGCATTCTGTCCACCACATACCGCATCGCCATTGCATGACGGCTGTTGCGCCATTGACGGAGTGGTTTTTTTGCTGGACAAAGACTCTCGGTACGGATGACTTATCATCAAACCGAGATAGTGTCCGTGGTGAGAAGTCACGTGGAGCTGCGCATGCTAAGGTGAAGGGCGACCAAGCGTCCGTAGAAGGAGGTCTGGTGCTCTCTCCTCTCTG
>JADBJO010012638.1:27785-50537 GCA_016801955.1 Conus betulinus | reverse complement strand
TTTAGACGAGTTTGTTTTGCAGTCGATTATATTTTTTCATTCTTTGGTACACTCTCTGTGAATGTTCTCTTTCGTTCTTTTTTTTTCTTTATTCCTCCTTTTCTTTGGTACTTCGTTTGCTTGTTCGTCGTTCATTGTTGTTTTCTTCGTTCGTTTTGTTGGGTCGGTCATTCGATCGTCGTGTGATGTGATTTGTTTGCATTATTGTGTAATTCATATGAGTTACGAGTATCTAAGAGAATTGATTCCAATCATATTCCTGCAGAACGTTATTTGGGGTCAGAATTGTGATAGTGTCAGCTCGGAGACAAATCCTTCTCCTAACGGTTTTGAAGTTTATGTGGAATTAAGAGTGTGCTGATGTGTGCCTATAGTATACATGTCGTTATGCAACACAGACACCACACACACACACACACAGTCACACACACACACACACACACACACACACACACACACACACACACACACACACACACACAGAGGGGTGGGGGGGGGTGGAAAGAGAGAGAGGGAGAGACAGACAGACAGACAAACAAACAGACAGACAGACAGACAGAGGCATATACTGCATCCAGCTCACTGTCGCTCATTCTCCCCATGATTCAACAGACTTCTTTCTTGAAAGACACTGCCCTGCCCTTTATTGACAGTATTTGACATCATATGTTCACCATTTACAGTGCCATTTATTTACAATGTAGGGCAAATGTACACGTTCATGATTTCAAAGCTATATCCGAAATTACTGAAAATGAAAGTCATAACACACGGAATAATAATACCCAGATAGCAAAACATGGCACGTGTTTCTTTTTTATTGACATTGGCTAATAGCCTTTTTGTCAAGGGGGTACAATGTCTTTTTTTTCTGCGTAGAAGAAAAAAAAACGAAAGAAAACTGCAAATTAGGTGTCTACACAACTAAGCAAAATTAAGAAATGATTTCCATTTCCAAAACTCATTTGCGTTTTGTTGTTTATGTTCTAGTACACAAAATCATTCTCACACAACAACCATTCCCTTCACATACGCACACTGATCCATCCTATCTTCCATCGACTTGCACGCACGCATTTATATCCTTATCCTCCCTTCTCCCCATTCACACATATTCTCTGTACAATATTCATCATCTGGCTTGATATTATGAAAAACATTCACTTGAACCATCAAGCTTCAAGGTCAAATAAGTATTCTAAACAATAAAAAATGAAATATAATTGATATCCCCTCAGTGTTTTGAACTTTTATTCATTCACAATTTTCTTCCGCGTGTCTACAGCTTCTGTTACATGTTTTTGCCAGCATCTTTAACAATGTTTCATCATTTGATTGCAAAATATTGTTAAGGTTTCGACTCTTGACTGTGTTATGATCAAAGAGTCTTGATTTTTTTCTAATTTCTCATAAACAGGACAAGTGAACACAAAAAAAATGTAACTCATCTTCTCTAATTGCAATATCATTACACAATGGACATGAATCATCAACAGCATCATTATTTAGATACCATCTTTTTTTAGCATTTAATCCCAGTGTCTATTTCTAAATCTTGCAAGGATACCTCTTTGCCACCGATTAGATACTAGATGTAAATACTTTTCTGCCTCCAAGTTACTTTTGAAGGACAGGACCAGGAATATTTATCATGTTCTTCTATCCTCTCACAATAAGATAAGACATACATATCACCATGAGCCAACAAGCAGTCAGTAACATATTCTTTCTTCAGTAACGCAATACCATTTTCACAGTCAAAAAAGCATGATATGGAGACCCCTCAGGGGGAACATAACACAAATACACACAACATCTTTAACAGAACCAAACAATGATTGCAAAGGATAAATGCACCAAAAACATTTGACTTAATGTCAGCCTGTTTAACACACATGATGTAAATTCATTTTTTAATCAAACATATTAGACCACCTGATCATCTCCCCTGAGTAGTGAATTTTTACAGCAGAAACACACAAAAACTTGTATAGCCGGAAAAGACGGTTGAAGAAAATTCACCTTCAAAAGTTTCAACAAGACATGTAAAATCGAACGAACTGACAAATGAGTTGAAGTCCATATCAGAAAATTTTGAAAAAAATCCATTTTAATGACTATATAAAAAAGAAAATGACTTTGTTTTAGCACACACATTATTATGCACATTATCATCAAAAGCTCGGTCTGGGTTTTTTTTTTTCCCTACAACAGCTGGGTCATGCTCTCGCTCACACGTCTTTTTCTCCCTATGCAGCTCATGGCACAAACTGTCCCCCACTCTCACTCTCCACACAGTCTCACCAATCTCCACAGTTCACCGCACAAACTGTCCTCTCCACTCTCCACAGTTCACCGCACAAACTGTCCCCTCACTCTCCACACAGCCCACCGCACAAACTGTCCTCTCCACTCTCCACACAACACAACTGTCCTCTCCACTCTCCACACAGTTCACCGCACAAACTGTCCTCTCCACTCTCCACACAGTTCACCACACAAACTGTCCCTCTCCACTCTCCACACAGTTCACCGCACAAACTGTCCCCTCCACTCCACACAGTTCACACACACCGCACAAACTGTCCTCACCTCCACACAGTTCACCGCACAAACTGTCCCCTCCACTCTCCACACAGTTCACCATACAAACTGTCCCTCTCCACTCTCCACAGTTCACCACACAGTTCACACACAAACTGTCCTCTCCACTCTCCACACAGTCCCTCCACTCTCCACACAGTTCACACACTGTCCTCTCCACTCTCCACTCTCCACACAGTTCACCGCACAAACTGTCCCCTCCACTCTCCACACAGTTCACCATACAAACTGTCCCCTCCACTCTCCACACAGTTCACCGCACACACTGTCCCCTCCACACTCCACACAGTTCACACAGTTCACCGCACAAACTGTCCCCTCCACTCTCTCCACACAGTTCACCGCACAAACTGTCCCCTCCACTCTCCACACAGTTCATCGCACAAACTGTCCCCTCCACTCCCACTCTCCACACACCGCACAAACTGTCCCCTCCACTCTCCACACAGTTCACCGCACAAACTGTCCCCTCCACTCTCACAGTTCTGTCCTCTCCACTCCACAGTTCAAACTGTGTCCCCTCCACACTCTCCACACAGTTCACCGCACAAACTGTCCCCTCCACTCTCCACACAGTTCACCGCACAAACTGTCCCCTCCACTCTCCACACACACAGTTTTCACCCCCACTCTCCAAACTGTCCCCCTCCACTCTCCACACAGTTCACCCACAAACTGTCCCCTCCACTCTCCACACAGTTCACTGCACAAACTGTCCCCTCCACTCTCCACACAGTTCATCGCACAAAACTGTCCCACTCCACACAGTTCCACACCAGCTCACACAGTCACCACAAACTGTCCCCTCCCTCTCCACACAGTTCACAAACTGCCCCTCCACTCTCCACTGTCCACACAGTTCATCCACAAACTGTCCCCCTCCACTCTCCACACAGTTCAAAACTGTCCTCTCCACTCTCCACACAAACTGTTCATCCACACACACTGTCCCCTCTCCACACTCTCCACACTCTCCACACAGTTCACCACACAAACTGTCCCCTCCACTCTCCACAGTTCATCCAAAAAACTGTCCCCTCCACTCTCACAGCACAGTTCACAGCAAAAACTGTCCCCTCCACTCTCCACACAGTTCATCGCACAAACTGTCCTCTCCACACTCCCACACACACACAGTTCAAACAAACTGTCCTCTCCACTCTCCACACAGTTCACCGCACAAACTGTCCCCTCCACTCTCCACAACACACTCTCACCAGTTCACAACAACTGTCCCTCTCCAGTTCACCACACAAACTGTCCCCCTCCACTCTCCACACAGTTCATCAAAACTGTCCCTCCACTCTCCACACAGTTCACCACACAAAAACTGTCCCCCCCACTCTCCACACAGTTCACCAAAAGTGTCCCCTCCACTAACTGTCCCCTCCACTCTCCACACACACAGTTCACCATACAAACTGTCCCCTCCACTCTCCACACAGTTCACCACACAAACTGTCCTCTCCACTCTCCACACAGTTCACCACACAAACTGTCCTCTCCACTCTCCACACAGTTCACGGACACATCTACAAAATCACGTGCACTGGCACTGTCAGTTACTCTGGTCGCCAGCGATGACACCGGTGTACGGGTTTCCTGTGAGTCCCCACAAAAAAAAACTCTCTCACGTACAGGTGAATAAAGGGACCGGCTGACACCCTATCTCATCTTTATCAGTCTGTCTTCACCATCCACGGTATACTTTTCCCGTCGATCAACAGATGGTTGAAGACCATTGTGGCTCTCTTGCCGTCCTGCCTGGCTCGTTTGAGATGTGGAGACAGTCTCTTTCTGAGGTCTCTCACACGACGGGAGAAGTCTTCCCCTATAAACACACTGGACCCTTGAAGTTACATTTACTTTGCAGAATTCTCACTTTCTGTTTGTAGAAAACACAACGGGCAATGCTAGGAGAGTCATGTCTGTTGTTCAGCCGGTGCACCCTACTCAGCTCCGCGTCGTCGGTCAGTTGCAGTTTGTCTGTAAACAGGTCACGAAGTAAACCTTCACAGTCTGCACTCGTTTCCTTGTCACTCTTAGGTAAATCATGAAAAATAAGTTGTTGCGCCTGCAGCGGCCCTCCAAGTCATCCCATTCTGGCATCACATTCGTCAAGCTTTGCACACAAGTCGCTGTTTGTGTTTCTCTTCAGGTCTTGGTTCTGGTTACGTAGCTCGACAAGTTCATCCGTCAAGGTCCACACTTCAGTCTGGAGAGACACGTAGAAATCACGCAGATCGTGGACCTCCTTCCTGAGCTCCTCCAGCTTGGCGTTCATCTGCTCACTGGAAGACACAATCCTAGCCATGATTTCGCTCAGTGTCGGCTCCGAACTCGATGACGTCGAAGAGCGAGGATCACCAGATTTGTCCAGACTAACCCAGTGGGAACCCCCGACACTGCTGAACCGAGTCTGCCTCGTGGTATCCCTGCCTGGGAGAGGACTGGGTCCAGGTTGCTCTTGATGTCCCCGCATTGAAGTAAAAAAACTCCCCCAAAACAGGTAGGAGAGCAACAATCCAAACACGACACCGTCCACACTGCGGGAAAGGGGCAACATGGCGATACGTGTGGCCAGCTTTCTTTGGACTCTCTTTTCAACATGAAGCCGATGAAAATCGGCACAAAAAGGCCACATACAGACCGAAACTGGGTTCCTCCGCACAGCATAGTACTTAACGTATCAGTCTGTTCAACATGAAGACACAGAAATGACCAAGTCTGCAGCAATTAACAGCAGAGCCTGTACAGTGCGTCTTCTCGTAATCACGACAGCTGAGAGAGAGAGAGAGACAGACAGACAGAGACAGACAGACAGACAAAAATGTTGATACACAGGTTGGCTTCTTGAGTTCTGCCTCAGTGTGTTAAAAATACCGTCAGCGCGCTCTCTCATGTCACACGAGTTCAGTGTTTGACGTCACTGTGTAAATGACGTCACAAAAAGAAAGACAGACAGACAGAAGAAAGAAAGAAAGAGAGAGAGCAGACGGGAAGAAGGAATGAATGTAAGCGAATGTCACTGAAGAAGAACAGACGGGCGAAATAAACGAGGAAAGGACAAAGGGAAAGAAGAAAAAAGTGAACAAAGAGGTGATGATGGAACGGAAAGACAGGAACAAAGAAAAGAAGAAGAAACAAAGGGAGGAGGAAAGGAAAGACGGAACGGAAAGAAAGAAGAACAGAAAGATGAAGAGCAGGGAGGGGAGGGTGGGGGGGAGAGAAACGATGAAGCCGTTGGTGACGAGGTGTGGCGGTGTGACACACGGTGACAGGCTGTCCCTGTGGTGGTGTCAGTCAATGACACACAGAAAACTGGTGGACCTGGAGGATGCCAGACAGTCATCACCATCATCCCACCTTCCCAGCACTATGACCACCGCCCTCTCCATCCCATGACATTGCAGAAGTCTGTGACGATGACCTGGTCAGTGAGAGGGCCAGGGCCAGATCCTCTGCATCATCATCACTGGGGGGCCATGGCACCGCCCTGACCGGTACACCGTGACGGCCTCTCAGACGACGTACAAGGACGTCAGCACCACGTGCATCAGGAAGGTGTTCACAGAGAACCCAGGTGTCCCTGTACCGGGGGGGCACCTGAAAACAGCATGATCATGATGACATGACGTCACTGTACACCTCCACCCCTGGCTGGTCTGATGCACACACACAGACACAGACAGACAGATAGATAGACAGACAGACAGACTGACTGACACACGCACACACAAGCATCCATTATGTGTACAAGAAATAAATGTGAATCAAAGGAGGAGATCCAGATCTGTTTTCTCCTGTCAATACTTGTACATTGTACAGAATTAGATCTAAATCCCGTCATCACCAGGATGATGATAATGATGATGATGATGATGATGATGATGATGATGATGATAATGATGATGATGATGATGATGAGACAGAACAGTTCCTACCTGGCTGTCCCACACGTACTTCATGGTCAGCAGGTGACCAATGGTGTCGGCACACAGGACACACTCCCAGGGGTGACCCCCAGTGACTTGCCAGACGCCTGTGACTGAGCTGCCGGACTGGTGGTCCCTCTGTGGGGGCAGGCAGTGCTGGGGCGCTGTACCGGGGGACGAAGTCGCCATTTATCATACCTGACCTCTCCACCTGTCTGGTCACTGCAGGCGGTGACCGCAGAGGTTCACACGACTGTGAAGATCTCCAGCCAGGACAGAGGGGGAAGTGTGTGGGGGGGATTCTGTCCACTCTCAACACTGACGCTGCCCACACGTGGGATTGACGGCAGTAGGCATCGGAGAGCTGTCAGCCACGGGATGAAGTCACTGTCACTGTCATCGTCGCTGTCACTGTAACACAGGATACAAAGTCAGGTGTAGGTCCCGTGAACTCCGTGTAGATCTAAAACGGGATCTATAGATCTACAGCACATAGTCTATAGCCACATGTCTTCAATGTGTCTTCAATGTCTATTTATTCTTCATACACAGTGCTGCTACTGAAGTAGTTGTGATATCAGCAGAAGTAGTATAGCAGCAGCAGCAGTAGCAGCAACAGCAGCGGCTGTGGCAGCAGCAGTGGCGGCAGTAGCAGCAGTAGTCTCTGCCTCGTGTTTCCCTCTTTCTCTTTCAATTCTCCATTTAGATCTGAAATATGAGCAATGCATTCATAGCACGCCTTCAGAATATTCCTTCTCCTTTTGGAACAGCAGTGGTGGTGGTAGTAAGATTAGCTGCTCTAGAGCAGCTGCAGTAGTAACATTAGCAACAGTAACATTAGCAGCAGCAGCAGTAACATAGCAGCAGCAGCAGCAGCAGTAACATTAGCAGCAGAGCAGCAGTAGTAGTAGCATTAGCAGCAGTAGTAGTAGCAGCAGCATAGTTGCAGTAACATTAGCAGCAGCAGCAGCAGTAGTAGTTGCAGCAGCAGTAACATTAGCAGCAGTAGCAGTAGTAGTAGTAGCAGCAGCAGCAGTAGCAGTAATAGTAGCAGCAGCAGTAGTAGTAGCAGCAGTAGTAGTAGCAGCAGCAGCACTAGTAGTAGTAGCAGCAGCAGCAGCAGTACAGGTAGCAGCGGTAATGATATGGGCAACAGCAGCAGTAGAGGTATTAATGTAGAGAGGTATTAATAGCAGTTGGGGCAATAATCAATCAGTTTGTTCAAGTATTCATTTTTTCAGACTTGACTCTCTGCGCGAGTCTCTCTGATTTCGTCTGTCTGTGTGTCTGTCTATCTGTCTGTGACTGTCTGTGTCTCTGTCTCTCTCTGTCTTCCACTTACTCTTGATCTCCAAATCATTCCTTCATAAATGACCGTGAAAGACATCTAAAAAAAAAAAAAAAAAAAAACACCTTAACCATTAGAACCCCCCCCCTCCCTCTCTTTCTCTAATACACACACACACACACACACACACACACACACACACACACACACACGTACACACTGTCGCACACATGGACACCATCCACTTAATCGTCAATTAACGAATATGAAAGGCATATAAAACGCTGAACCGTTGCAGTTTTCTGTCTTCTTCTGTCTCCGTTCAGATTATAAAATAAACCGGCAACTGAAACTGTTTTGGGAAACTACGTAGAAATATGTGGGCTTGAAACATGTCCAGCCCGTGTCCATCGCTGCTAGTTTCCCTCTCTGTCTATGTCAGCGACTTTTCCCCTGTGACCGTTTTACTCTCTCTCTCTCTCTCTCTCTCTCTCTCTCTCTGCTGTGTGTGTGTGTGTGTGTGTGTGTGTGTGTGTGTGTGTGTGTGTGTGTGTGTGTGCTTGCACGTGCGTGTATGTATGTGTGCGTTCATATACTTATGCATGTGTAAGTATGTTTGTGTGTATGTGTATTTAAGGACAAATGAGTATGCTTACCGTAAAGAATAAAAGAAAAAACAAAAAGACATGGGGAAAAATCATAAACACTATGCAGAATTTTAGCAAAATGATTTAAACGATATATGAAACAAGAGATGGAAAGTGCGAACAATATTTAGAACCATTGAAGTATTCTGATTATTTTTTTAAATGCAATTAGAAGAGGCTGATAATCTTCCATGAAATAGAGACAATTGAAAAAGAACTATGGAGTAAGTTTCCGACTGCTCCTTTAACACATATTCCGTTTTACTGAATTCGGCTTGAAAAGCATTCAGCTTTAACCGAAAAACAAAAAAAAAGGATTTGGTTGTCGGACATATTAAATGTATGGGATCATGAACATATTAAACCAACGCTTTTCTATTCTTTGTTGTTGTTTCAAAGATTTGTTAGAAAAATTGTCACTTATCAAATTCATTTTACAGGGAAGAATATTAGAAAATTCTGAGCATCTGTACATTTTATCAACATTCTGATAAGAAGTTTATTTTGTTTAACGTGTGTGTGTGTGTGTGTGTGTGTGTGTGTGTGTGTGTGTGTGTGTGTGTTCCTCTGTGTGTGTGTGGGGGGGGGGGGGGGGGGGGGAGAGACTTAGAGTTTAACTGTGTCATGAGGTATAGACACAACATTTAATCACAAATTATACAAAAAAAGATAGCACAGCTTTTACTTGAACAACAGTTTATACAGGCCCCATATACGGAGCCATTACCGTCGTTTCATGTTCATGGAACCAGGGACAATTTTGCAGCATGGCTTTGTAGAGCATCGCAGCAGAGCATGTCACTTGAGCATTGTTTGCACAAGTCTGGGTCTGGTAGATCTTGATGGAGTAGATGTCCAGACCACAGAAAATATGTCTACTGACCATTTTTCTCACACTCCATCTGTAATGTCCATGTATCTATTCGATTCTGTTTGTGGATCGTGACCACTATAGCGATGTCTACTGACTTCATGTCTTCGTTCAAAATGTTGTGCGTTTACTTTTCAGTCGGTAGTTTCCAGTAAAGTGAAAATGCATTCTCAAAGCGCCGCCGCCTTTTTTTTCCAGAGAGATGTGTATGTGGAATCCAATTGCTTTTTCATGACATGTTTTGTTCGCTCTAGATTTGAATCATTTCCATTTTATGTGGAACTTTTCAGAAACATTCTAGAAATGAAGTGTCGGATGTTTCAACATTTTGAAGCAGGCTTTCAGATGCCTGTTAGAGGTGTGATTTGTGGTTTGCTTTTGTTATGTGTAACCAGAAACTCAGCTGCGTGCAGTTTGTAACCTGACTGGGCATCAGCCATGTTCCACTGAGGCAGGAAGACTCGCGCCTTTTAAGCTGGCATTTAAAATTGCAGACTCGTGTGCGTTTACGTGTGTCTGTGGGAGTGGGGTGGAGGAGAGGTGGGGGAGCAGGTAGAGAAGGAAGGTGGAGGGGGAGCGGGGAGTGATGGTGGTGGTGGTGATGCCAGAGATCAATTCAGCAGAAAAGGGTTGGAATACGAGAACTGCGCTGCTCATGTGGAGATCTGTAGACGGGAACCACATGTCAACTGCAGTGAATGGAGACTGGCATAATCAGGATATTACAGAGGTGAATCATCATGTCTGATTTCAGTTGAACTTTTTCTTGTTCATCTCAGAGTGTGCAGTGTTTTTGTTTGCTTACTTTACAAAATGCTGTTGAAGTCTTGTGCCATTTTGCGAAAAATAATTTCGCAAACTTTTTTTTTTTTTTTTTTTTTTTTGGTGGCATCAGTTATCGGATCAATGGAGCACCTAAAGCGGTGATGATTTTTTTTTTTCCTTAGGCCGAAATCCACCTCTTCATTTGTTGGTGCTTCACATTGCCCTCTTCATCTGAAAAAAAAAAGAAAAGAAAAAAAAAAAAAGCGATTTCCACTATTTTTGTTTTTCTTTCTTTTCTTTTTTCTTTCTTTTTGTCTCCAGTCTCTACACACACCATGCATAGTCCGTGTGTTTTCTTACAAATGGACACATTTTTGTTGATGTTAGTGCTTTAGCGGTTGATACAAAGTGTCTGGGTTTGTTAATGTTCTAATGTGTGGTGTACTGGCACTCTCATGCTGGTAATGTGCTGCTTATACAACGCAAACAACTTAAATGAAGAAGCAACAGACTTAATCATTTTTTCCCCTCAGTTTTTTTCAAAGACAGACAGACATACAAAAAAAAAAAAAAAAAGAGAAATATAGAAGCTTTAAAATTCACACCAAACGAAGAGAGGTATGGCGACTGAGGAAAGTAGTTATGATCATAATAATACCCATCACTGTCGCTCCTGAACTTACTATTCCCTGTAATCATCCTTGAAAAAGAAGGGCGAAAAAGAATGCAAGGATGATCCTAGGAAAGATGGCAAACGTATACAGGAGACAGACTTTCGCAAACTTTGTACTGGTTTGTGATCTGTGTGATATTTGACCGGTATTTGAATGCCAGAGGTAGCTTAGGGTCAAGTTTAGGTCAAACTGATTTTGAAATTTCAAATCAATGCTGTACAAATACAGTTTCATTTACTTTGTTAGCAAGCTTTGTAGATGAAGAGAACTATTATGTCATGTGCATCTAACAGACATGGAAATTTGGTGCAGTCGTTGGTGATCTAATTACAAGAATCTGGTCGGCGTGTAAGTTGAAAGGTCATCATCAATGCATGCATTGATCAGTATTGGGTAGGCGTGTTTTCCTGGAAAATTGTTCTGAAGAATGATGTCTTAGAATAGAATAGTTTATTCGCTGTCTCCGCACAGACTTTAGTGATATTACATAGCAATCGCGCGCGCGTATATGTGTATGTATATATATATATGTGTGTGTGTGTGTGTGTGTGTGTGTGTGTGTGTGTGTGTGTGTGTGTGTGTGTGTGTGTGCGTGTGTGTGCGCGTGTGTGTGTGTGCGTGCGTGCGTAAGTGTGTGTGTGTGTGTGTGTGTGTGTGTGGCGGGGGGGGGGGGCGTTATGGAGAGAGAAGGGGAGCGAGTTGCCCATCGTGTATTTGTATGAAGCCTTGAACCCTCCACTGTGACCAGTTGTAGGGCAGGATGCAGAGAAGACTGCGGCGGGGAAAGGTGCATCCATGCAAATGATGATGAGAGGAATGAGTTTTCACTACCGTTTGAATCTTGCAGATTTAATGCACTTTGTGACAAATAGTCATCGGTGAATTCTGCGTCGAATGATAGGAATGTGTGTTGCATTCAACGACTGAAGACAACATTTTTTAATCTCAACTGTTGATTTTTGTTGGTTTTTTTTTTTTTTTCGGATATGGCGGATCGGGTGTTGTGGGCAAAAACTGTACTAAGAGCTGAACCCCTACATCCATGCATAAATACACTAAATAAAACAGCACGTGAATAAACAACGCACAAGTTGAATACTGGCGAAGTAGGGGAAATAACTGTTCGCTACCTATGTCATGAGCGAAATCTGTGGTTATCTCTCTTTAGGATTTTTTTTCCCACATTCCATTGCTTATACCGCATGTATCTTGATATCAATTAATTGATCAATTTATTAATTCCTTTGTTTACTTGTTTATAAGTTCCTTCCTAATTCCATTGATTTATTTATTCATTGACTTATTTTACTAATTCATTCGTTTATCAATGTGTCCATTTACTTATTATTTATTTCCCTTTTTTCTTTCATTCATTTATTTGCTTATTAATCTGTTCATTTATTCATTTGTTTGTTGTTGTTGTTGTTTTTTTGCGCGAGTCGTTGAACGTGTTCAAATAAAGAGGGATATGATATCTCGAACAAAGAGAACAGATTCTATATTTCATTGTGTTGTCTATTTGTGTTCATCTGGACCAGCTGGGATGAGGTGGGAACGAGCGAGAGGTGGGGCGGGGGGTGATGGGGATGAAGGGGGTGATTCGGGAGAGGAGGGGTGGGGACATCATGTAATAGCTCTGTTTTCACACACACACACACACACACACACACACACACACACACACACACACAATGTGACCTAAGTCATAAACTGACCCGATCGATAAAACCTCATCAAAGAGGATGAAGGCCTCAGAATCAGGACCAGCACCGAGCAGCTGCACTAGACGGGAAGCATCATCATTGATGTCATGGAGGCCACAGGTGAGATAGTGGATGCTTCCAGCTGGTGGTGGTGCTGCTGCTGTCCTCAGCATTCTGACCAGCTGCTTCTTCAACAAAATAGACAATGGTTTATTGTAAGACTGACTAACAACAACGACTACTTGCCTCCCCTGCCTCGCCCACTGCAGGGCCTTCAGAACCAGGACTACAGTTTTCCCGCAGCCTGGCGGACCCTGCAGGAACAGATATTGTGGCTCTGGCTGCATGTTGAGCAGAGCCACCTGCTGGGGTGTGAGGACGAGGGAGGAGAAGCGCAGGGCAGTTTCGGCCACAGCCTCTCCGAAGGTCCTCAGCACCTTGCGTGGTTGGACAGCTGTGGGGATGTCGACCGTGCTGGCTGGTCCACAGAACCTGTTACAGTCCACACACACACACGCGCACACACACACACACACACACACACACACACACACACACACACTGTGTGTATGAGAGAGAGAGAGAGAGAGAGAGAGAGAGAGAGAGAGAGAGAGATGGCAGTTGAAACATGACTGTGTTTCTACACCTAGATAACAAGGAGAATCCTTGTCATTCTCAGATACTTTGAGCCGAGATGGGCTCCGTGCTCAAAATTCTGTTTATCAGAGTTTTTCTCTTTTTTTTTTTCTTTTTTCCCCTTCTTTTTCTTTCTTTTCTTTCTTTTTTCCCCTTGTTTCGCCTATTCCTCCACATGCTCGGAGTTCCCAGTTTGCAGAAAGTGAGCAACATAGACGGAGTCTGTGTCTCGCAGGCACAGGCGTGGTCTTGTTCCACTGAAGAGTCAGAGGCAGAAAGAGTCGTTTTGATATCATGACGTTCTGAAACATATGAGACGATCCCTGAAGAAGCCCTCCAGAGCCGGTGAACAATTGGAAATGAAACAAACAAAATGAAAAGTCAAACAAAAGAAACGATTCTTCAACAGGCACTGGACTCCTTTCTTCATTCTCCGTGTGATCAAACCTTGTGACTGGCGCCGCAAATCATGTCCATTGGAGTAGTGTGGTGCAGACTGCTTATGGGGATGGTATCTGGCATTTAGTTTAAGTATGTATGTATGTATGTATGCATGTATAATGTGTGTGTGTGTGTGTGTGTGTGTGTGTGTGTGTGTGTGTGTGTGTGTGTGTGTGTGTGTATCTATAGTTAAAAAGCCACTCGGAATGTTAAAAGTGCTCAACCAAGTAGGGAGTGACATAACAGTTTAAAATAGGGTTTTAAAATGAAGAATTAAAACCTACAAATTTGTTTCAAGCCAAGTGCTCTCCTCAGGGTCCTGAGGACCTCCTCAGGGTCCTGTAGGTTTTAATTCTTCCTTTAGAAACCTATTTAAATTAAATTATATATATATATATATATATATATATATATATATATATATATATATATATATATATATATATATGTATGTGTGTGTGTGTGTGTGTGTGTGTGTGTGTGTGTGTGTGTGTGTGTGTGTGTGTGTGTGTGTGTGTGTGTGTGTGTGTGTGTGTGTGTCTGTGTGTCTGTGTGTGTGTGTGTGTGTGTCTCTGTGTGTGTGTGTGTGCGTGTATGGTATGTATGCATGTACGTACGTATGCATGTCTGTCTGTCTGTCTATGTATCTATCTAGCTCGTAGTATCTGTCTGTGTGTCTACTGTCACGTTCTTCATTACAATTCATGTTTCTTGAGTCATTAACGAAATGTCATCTATCTATCTATCTATCTATCTATCTATCTATCTATCTATAAAGAAACATATGTATTTAATATACAGTTTCTTTATTCATAGCTTACTATGTGCTATTTTTTTTCTTTTATCAGCCTTATATATATGCTTTTTTTTTCTTTAAATAGGTTGTAGTGTGTCATCTTTCTTTCTGTTCCCAAAATTATCCCTAAGATTTTTTTTTCTTCGGGCCTATTTCTTGAAGTCTTTGCTACCACGTTACTGCAGTCCATCGCAGCAATGTTCCACCGTGAGTCACTCTCAGGTTGAATTGCGTTATTTACAGAGTTCACGTTTTTCATCCTTTTTATTTCTTTAAAGATTTGCTGTGCGGCATTATACAATTCAGACATACATAAATGCTGCAACGTCGACGCTATGTTTGGATATCTATTTGGATATTGAATTGGGCTCTCACAACTTTTAACATATGTTTCCCAACCCTACCCTCTGCATATCACAACGTTGTCGTTCATTTTGGGTTGACCTGCAATTAAGCAAATTTCTTGTCACTCTCATTCATTTCCTGTCCGTTTCCCCACAGATTTTTAACCACATGATAATGCTGCCACCTCAGCAGCACTACAGAAAGTATTTTACAGAGTGCGATCGTTTTCGCATAACGTTGAAACTAACTTCTCCTAACCCTATCCTCTATCAAAACAGAGTCAGCCATTCCGGATTAATCTGAAATTTAATCATTTTCTAATCACTCTAATTCATTTGCTTTTTTTTTTCTTTCTTTCTATTTGCGAACAGAATTTTTACTGCATAATAATCCTACTACACCTACACCATTTTTAGAGAATTTTTCACATGGCAAGATTGTGTTCGCATAAATTTTCACATGGCTTCAACCATCCCTACCCTCTACGTGTCCAAGCATAGCCGAATGTGGACAACCAGTTTAGAATTCGTAGTCAGTTTAGAAATACCCTATTCCCAATTTCGATTGAATTCCAGACTTTTGGCCATATATTGACATTGCTACGTCTACACCACTTTTTTTCATACACTGTTGAGTGTGTGATCGTGATTGCCTAACTTTGATTCGACTGTATTATGGTGTGTTGAAGTTGTCTGCTATTTCTGTAATTGATGGAAAGTGTCATGAAATAGGTGTTAATACTGCATAAGATGTATGTTGCCGAAATACCTTTTAGCCCTTACATTGACAGTGGACATGTAAACAATGTATCGGCTCCGATTTGGGTCTTTGTTGTTGAATATGAGGTCGCAATGTCTATTTCGGATCGAGTACGGAAGATGTTCGACCGCTTGATCTGCCGTGAAGCGAGTGTTTTCTGTGCGATAATAATACCGTTATATGTAAGCAAGTTAAACTTGCTATTCCCTTTGCCTTGATAGTTCACAGTTTATGTGCATTTCCAAACACCAAGACTTAACAAAGTCGAATAGATCGGCCTTGCTGTAAGTTGAAGTAAATGTATCCATTATGCACAGAAGTAGCGATGCAAACATCCCATATCATATTTTGTCATATCGCATCAAATGTAACTCAGTTCACATGCAGAATGTTGTAGCAATTGACAGAAAAGATGTTTAAAACGTTTTTGTAGTTCAAACATAGGCTGTCGATTTCATAAATCATTTAAATCAGCAGAAACATAAGTCCGGGACTGATGTCTTTTCCTTCAGTTTGAATAACCCCTTAACCTCGTAAAGCGAGCGCTGTTTGGTCGGCGCAGGTCAAAAAACCTAAGGTGGAATGTTGGTCCAACAAAAAAGGGCGACTACCACTGACCTCGTCGCATGCGAAGCTAGGTTGTCCCTTCGTACACTGCGACTTCGGTCTCTTTTGTTTCGACCGGACCTTCATCATCACAGGCAAACTTCTGGTTTCAAACTTATTCGCTTACCAGAATCATTAAATGACTGAAAGTTAATTTGGCTTCGTATGACAGAATGAACTCAGCTGGCCCTAATTCAGTCCGTACCAGCATTCGGAACAGAGTGTCTGGCCTGTGTGGTTCCACCATACAGGCTGACGGAAAACAGTCTTTTAGAAATGTATAACTTGCATTTCGTTATCTCCATTGTCGCTATGTTAAATCTGTTAATGTTGAGATATTGCATTGATGTATTACGCTATGGAGACACATTATAAATTTGACTTTGAATTGGCCTCTGTGTTTCTTTTGCTATTTTTCATGGTGAGGTGTGGCGCATGTTGTCCTGTCTCTCAAACTATGCAGTGTCATCTGTGTGTGTTCAGTGCCTCGGCAGGTAAGCTTATAATCTAGTGGGTCGTCTGCGCCTTATTGTTCAGGGTGTTTGCTAAACCTGAACTTATTATAAACTAGTGGGTCGTCTGCACCTTATTTTTTCGGGGTGTTTTACTGAACGTAAACTTATTATAAACTAGTGGGTCGTCTGCACCTTATTGTTCAGGGTGTTTTTACTGAACGTAAACTTATTATAAACTAGTGGGTCGTCTGCACCTTATTGTTCAGGGTGTTTACTGAACGTAAACTTATTATAAAACTAGTGGGTCGTCTGCACCTTATTGTTCGGGGTGTTTAGTGAACCTTATTGTAAGACCGCTTGATATCCATCTTGACAAGGTCTCTCTCTCTCTCTCTCTCTCTCTCTCTCTCTCTCTCTCTCTCTCTGCGCGCGCGCGCGCGTGTTTGTGTGTATATGTGTGTGTGTGATTTGCCGAACAATTTTATAGTGGGGGAAAAACAAGTGCAGGCTAACAATTTTTTCATCATTAGATTATGACTTGGCAAAAATTAATTTGGTTAATGAAAAGTAAGAATAATGGAAGGGAGATGGTGGGGGGGGGGGGGGGGGGGGGGGGGGGGGGGGGGGGGGGGACGCCGGAGGAGAGAAAATGAGAACGAATTTAGGGAAAGAGAGAGACAGAGACGGACAGACAGACAGACAGACACAGTGTGAA
The DNA here is from genome assembly GCA_016801955.1 of Conus betulinus. Lineage (NCBI taxonomy): Eukaryota > Metazoa > Mollusca > Gastropoda > Neogastropoda > Conidae > Conus > Conus betulinus. The sequence continues at coordinate 33,297 of JADBJO010012638.1, read as the reverse complement.
ATTCGAAGAGAGATTAATTAAAAAAAAAAAAAAAAAAAAAAAACAAGGAGGAGGGGGGGGGGGGGGGGGGATCGAGATGGGAAGGAGGGGGGCTGATCAGGATGATGCTGTTTGTTCCATTTTGATCTGAGATCACATGACAGAGCTGTACACCATGTGAACCATCCCTCTCCAGCCGTTGACAAACACTGTCTCTGAACTATTGTCTGAACCTTTTTCTGAACCTGACAGCCCTGCTTACGACTGTGTTGTTGACCTGAAATACCGTAGGAACTTTGAAGACACCCCGAGTTCTATTCAGCCCTTTGTCTGTTGTTGACCTGAAATACCGTAGGAACTTTGAAGACACCCCGAGTTCTATTCAGCCCTTTGCCTGTTGTTGACCTGAAATACCGTAGGAACTTTGAAGACACCCCGAGTTCTATTCAGCCCTTTGTCTGTTGTTGACCTGAAATACCGTAGGAACTTTGAAGACACCCCGAGTTCTATTCAGCCCTTTGTCTGTTGTTGACCTGAAATACCGTAGGAACTTTGAAGACACCCCGAGTTCTATTCAGCCCTTTGTCTGTTGTTGACCTGAAATACCGTAGGAACTTTGAAGACGCCCCGAGTTCTATTCAGCCCTTTGTCTGTTGTTGACCTGAAATACCGTAGGAACTTTGAAGACGCCCCCGAGTTCTATTCAGCCCTTTGTCTGTTGTTGACCTGAATACTGTAGGAACTTTGAAGACACCCCGAGTTCTATTCAGCTCTTGGGAACTGATGATGTTCCCCCTCTGAACAGTGCAGACACAGACTGTGGAGTGGTGTGTGATTCGTCCACATTTCCTGACCACCAACCTTATCCAGTAACAATGTGTCCATACTTGGCAACCTCACCTGCTAACAATGTGTCCATACATGTCAACCTCACCTGCTAACAATGTGTCCATACATGTCAACCTCACCTGCTAACAATGTGTCCATACATGTCAACCTAACCACCTAACAACGTGTCCATACACGTCAACCTCACCTGGTAACATTGTGTCCATACATGTCAACCTCACCTGGTAACACTTTGTCCATACATGTCAACCTCACCGTGTAACAATGTGTCCATACATGTCAACCTCACCGTGTAACAATGTATCCCATACATGTCAACCTCTCCTGGTAACAAGGTGTTCACACAAATCACAGAGATGTGCAGAATACACATACAGTTGCTGACTTACCTGGCCCGCCAGTCTTTCATAGGTGGTATCGGACATGGAGGGGTCGGGTCCCCCTCTCTCCACAACGCGTTCCACCAGGTGCCTGGCTGTTGCAGCTGGTCAGCACAGAGACAGCGCCCGACAGCCTGTGCCGTGTCCTGACTGTTGGTGCACCGAACCAAGGCCTGCAGGACACACAGAGGACAGACCCTTCAGCCAGGGGAGGTCACTGTCAGGGGTTGTACTACATGGACAGACGATCAATTCAGGGTGTGTCAGGGGGATTACTGCATGTGCAGACCATCATGTCAGGGTGTGTCACCGTCATGGGTCGTATGGCATGTACAGACCATCATGTCAGGGTGTGTCACTGTCATGGGTCGTATGCATGTACAGACCATCATGTCAGGGTGTGTCACCGTCATGGGTCGTATGGCATGTACAGACCATCATGTCAGGGTGTGTCACTGTCATGGGTCGTACGGCATGTACAGCCCATCATGTCAGGGTGTGTCACTGTCACTGTCATGGGTCGTACGACAAGTACAGACCATCATGTCAGAGAGTTATCACTGTGAGGGATGTACTATGGGGGTGTGCTCCATAGTACAAACAACAGCTACATGTTAAAGTGTCACAAACGCATGTCAGTTACAGTGTTGTACATACCAATGTGTCACAGCATATACAGCCCTCTGTCAGGTGCAGTATGAACAGACAGACATCATTCAGTGAGTACACACCTGTGTTAGTTACAGTACCTACAGCCTCGCCCATGTCATACAATGTGTACAGACCTACACCATGCAGTGTAGACAGACCTACACCATGCGGTGTATACAGACCTACACCATGCAGTGTAGACAGACCTACACCATGCAGTGTAGACAGACCTACAGCATGCAGTGTATACAGACCTACAGCATGCAGTGTATATACAGACCTACACCATGCAGTGTAGACACACCTGTCATACAGTGTACTTAGACCTATGTCATACAGTGTGTACAGACCTACACCATGAGTGTATACAGACCTACACCATGTAGACCTATATACATACAGACCTATGTCATACAGTGAGTACAGCCCCATCTTATACAGTGTGTACAAACCTATGCCGTACAGTTTGTACAGACATAGTTTTAGATATGAACTCCAACAATTATTGCAGACCCTTCGCTCTTACAATAAAACATGTGGTCAAGTTAAAAAAAAAAAAAAAAAGAAATAAAACATAAAAAAGAAAAGAAAGAAAGAAAAACTCTTGATGCCAAAAACAGATCCTGGCAAACCGGGGGATTGGGAGATCCTCCTCCTCCTTTCGCTTGCCTTCATGTCTTCTTTCGTGAAACAGCAAAGTACATTCAACAACCACACTACATGATACAGCCTTCGTGTTTGACAGCAGAAATTATCTTCCAAAGGAAATTAGTCCACGGAAATATGAATAGGAAGACCTGAAACTGTAACTTATGGCTGCCCAGTTCTCGTTTTATCATCGTCATTTCTCCATGTTGAAAATGGCTGAGATAACGGTCAGGCCAATGACAACAATGCTGATTGTCAATGCCCATGAAGGTGAAGACAGATCAATGACAACAACGCTGATTGTCAATGTGCATGATGATGACAGGTCAATGACAACAACGCTGATTGTCAATGCCCATGAAGGTGAAGACAGGTCAATGACAACAACGCTGATTGTCAATGTGCATGAAGGTGAAGAGAGATCGAAGGAAGCAGCTGAAAGTGTCACTCCTCTTCTGTCCACTTTATGTCAAATCCAAGAAGATCAAAAGGAGGTAAATCACAAATGACATGACAGAAGCTGACGTCCAGTTGGAGACTAAAGTGACCACGGGTGACACAGGTCACTTTTCATGTCGATCAGATATACGATGTCACTCTGGATCTGGATCTGGCTGTATACGTCGCTGAACCAACTTGATTATATTGCGACAGAGAAAACACTGTTTTAAAATCGCAATGTTATAATAACATGTTGAGTAAAAAAAAATTCTTCCAAAATATCAGTCAGTCCCATCACAGATAGTGTAACACGTTGAAAACACTGCATGACTGAGAAGAAAAAGACACCGATCCGACAGAATGACGCAATACTTCAGGAAAAGACGTCACGACAGATGATGAATGACGACAAAAATAAAAAGTTACAGGGTGTTTGTCGCTGTCAGCGAGCACATCAGAGCTGTGACAGACACACAGCAAACAATACTCCCCTGATAGCAATCAGCGTGAAGACCAGAGCTGTGTCAGACACACACCAAACAATACTCCCCTGATAGCAGTCAGCGTGAAGATCAGAGCTGTGTCAGACACACACCAAACAATACTCCCCTGATAGCAGTCAGCGTGAAGATCAGAGCTGTGTCAGACACACACCAAATAAATACTCCCCTGATAGCAGTCAGCGTCAAGATCAGAGCTGTGTCAGACACACACAAACAATACTCCCCTGATAGCAGTCAGCGTCAAGATCAGAGCTGTGTCAGACAATGGGCACAGATTTATCAGTGGCAGTGAAGATCATGTCACAATGATACTGGTGTGTACTGTCTCTATGTCTGTGCACAGAGCTGTCTGTTAGAGTGTGTGAAGATAGTACAATGATACTGTGTGTACTGTCAGTGTCAGTGTGCACAGAGCTGTCTGTTACAGTGTATGTTGTACAATGATACTGGTGTGTACTGGTCAGTGTCAGTGTGCACAGAGCTGTCTGTTAGAGTGTGTGTTGTACAATGATACTGGTGTGTACTGGTCAGTGTCAGTGTGCACAGAGCTGTCTGTTACAGTGTGTGTAGTACAATGATACTGGTGTGTGTACTGGTCTATGTCAGTGTGCACAGAGCTGTCTGTTACAGTGTATGTTGTACAATGATACTGATGTGTACTGGTCTGTGTCTGTGCACAGACTTATCATTTACAATGTGTATACCACAATGATACCAGTGTGTACTGGCATGTGTCTAACAGTGTGCACAAGCCTATGTGATTCGCAACCTGCAGAGATGTAACCGTGCAAGCTGCAGCATATGCTGATGTGTAACATGTGTAACAACTTAGACTTATTTGTCACCAATGTCAGTGTGCGCACACAACCCCACATTATACAACGTGTACAGATCTTTGTGTGTAGCAATGTTTACATACCTGTGTTAGTTACACAAATATATCAATTGCAGCATGTACAGTCTTGTTTATACAGTGTATTGATCTCTCCATCAGTTTAAATGTGTATAAGCTTGTGGTCCTGACACTGTGAACCAAACTAAACCATTACAATCAGTGCATAGGCAGATGACAGATGTGATCTGTTTGCACGTGTTATCTGATTTGTAGTCGGCAAAGAATGTGTCTTGTCTCTCAGCACTAAGGTGTGCCTATATGATGTCTACTCACCACTTGGAGCTGCTGAGAGAGCTGTTCACTGCCGCCGTCAGCTGAGCCGAGGTGATGTTAGGTAGAAGAGGCGCCTTTGTCACCCTGATGTTGCCGCCAGCCATGTCGTGTACAAGGTGCTTCAGTGCGATCTCCTGGTTGTCCAGTTGCTTTATGGCCTTCGTGACAACCTTGGCGATGGTCTTATTTTGGTCTGCTGGTGACTGTGTAGAGAACCACTGCCCTCCCCCAACAGATTTGACCTCACCCACCAGAATGCCATACTGGCGGTGGAGAATGATGATGTCGCACTCCCCATCAGCAATACTGCGGCGAATAGATGAGTGGGGTGATAGAGGGGAGTTGATTTATGATGTTGGTGGGGTTGATGTATTGCTGGGGGTTATTTTTGTTGTCCAGGTATTTTCTGAACATCATCTGCGTTATGACCATCATGACCTCTTTGATACCCCTCAGGGCCTGGAGACACCGGTTCTGCGCTTCATCATCCATACGATCACTGTCCTGGATGCGTAGGGCCTGCAGGTCTGATGGGGCATCTGTGAAAACTGTGCCTGCTGGGGAGGAGGACTGAGATGATGATGATGATGCTGTGATGATGCTGATGGCTGTGATGATGCTGATGGCTGCGATGATGCTGATGGCTGTGATGATGCTGATGGCTGTGATGATGTTGATGGCTGTGATGATGCTGATGGCTGTGATGATGTGATGGCTGTGATGATGCTGATGGCTGTGATGATGCTGATGGCTGTTGCTGTTGAACCGTTTTGACAAGAGCAGTCTGCTCAGCGACAGTTTCCACAGTGTGAGGAACCCGATTGAAGAAAGGGGCGGGAAGAAATGGGTGGTCTGAAGGAGATCGGGGTACATGGATTTAATGAAGGGGATCC
>JADBJO010012638.1:0-26946 GCA_016801955.1 Conus betulinus | reverse complement strand
ACACCAGGTCTCTTTCTCTCTCTCACTCTCTCTCCCCATCAGTGTTTTGTACACCAATCTCTCTCTCTCTCTCTCTCTCTCTCTCTCTCTCTCTCTCTCGCTCTCTCTCTCTCCTCGTGTTTGTACACCAGGTCTCCTCTCTCTCTCTCTCTCTCTCTCTCTCTCTCTCTCTCTCTCTCTCTCCCCCCTAGTGTTTGTACACCTGGTCTCTCTCTCTCTCTCTCTCTCTCTCTCTCTCTCTCTCTCTCAGCGTCTGTACACTCTCTCTCTACTGCTCTCTCTCTCTCTCTCTCTCTCTCTCTCTCTCTCTCTCTCTCTCTCTCTCTCTCTCCACTAGATATATAGCTGTCAAAACCTGTGGACTCTTGGTTGCAGGATCACACAAACTCTTCTCCCAAGCTGCATAAAGGACAGCACCATATGCTTCAGATCATTGCAAAAATCCCGCACGATGACATGCTGACTGCCATACAAACATCCTGCACGATGACATGCTGACTGTCATACAAAACATCCCGCACGATGACATGCTGACTGTCATACAATTCTTCTTGGAAAAAAGAGCAACTTCCGAACGATCCACCTCAGGAAGATGTCCTCAGAATTGCAAACCATGTTCTCAGTAACAACTACTTCAGTTTCGAAGACAGATGCTACAAACAGGTACTAGGCACAGCGATGGGGACTCCAATGGCTCCCAGCGCCGCTATTCATGGGATGGCTTGAACATCACATACTTCGAGACAGTCCTTTGTACATTTCTTTGGGCGTGTGTGGAAGAGATTCTTGGATGATATTTTCCTACTGTGGACTGGGACCCAAGATGAGCTGGACCAATTCTTCCAGTTCCTCAACAGCTATCATCCAACCATCACATTCACGATTTCTTCGTCGTCAAAAGAGATCGCTTTTCTGACTTATTCATTACCCTCAACGACGGATTTCTCAACACTGATGTCTTCAGCAAACCCACTGACTCTCACGCCTATCTCCATAGTCGGTCTTGCCATCCCGCTCACACTATCAAAAACCTTCCGTACAGCCTGTTTCTACGACTACATCGGCTCTGTTCGACTCCAGAAACCTTTGAGGCACGCTGCCAAGAACTGGAAGAACAACTGAAAAACAGAGGCCACAAAGACACTACCATCAGAAATGCCAGACTTAAAGCCACGAGGATGCCTCGCTCGGTCTGCCTCGCATACAAAACTAATAAGAAGAACCAAACGAGTCCCTTTGTAGTGACACACCATCCAGCAACCCTCCCCTCCGGAGCTGGCTGAGAGAACTCCACAGTGAAATGACACAGAACAGTGAACACATGAGCAGGGCAATTCCAGAGCCGCCTCTACTTGGTGAAGGCAAATGCCATTCACTGCGGAGTCTTCTTATGCCCTCCAGTCTACTAGTGCCAACACCCTGTAGTCTGAGCAGTAGAATATTCCAGATTAAAGTGCAAGCTTTACAATAGTTTTATGAATAAACGTCACCACGTACAACACTAGAAGAACACGTTTACCACTTGAGCGGTGCCCTGGGGCCTAAAAACGAATCGAGTAAGAGTAAGGTTTCAACTCACGAGTTACTTCCCTTGAATGCAAAAAAAAAAAAAAAAAAAAAACAAAAAAACGCGCAAACTTGGGAAGATGGCGGCGTCGGAGAAACCGGTCGGAGGAGTGCAGTCTTCAGTGCTTTTATCTGTAGTAGTGGCAGCATGGGAGCATAACATTAAAGAGTAAAAGTAGTTTTTTCAGCTCGACAAACAATACCTGAACACGTAAACAAAGACGTTTCAGTTGAGTGAACCCGAAAAAAAGCGTGATTAACTCCCTTGGCAATTTTTTTTTATTATTATTTAAATGGTTAATTTTGGTTATAATATTCTTTTGTAGCTCTTGATTTTCATCGACAAGATGAAAAATAATAGGTTAAATATAGTTGTTTCAAATATAGTTGTTTTTAATTCTAAAATTCTTATTCATAATCTAATCTTATATCCAGTACAGGTTGTAGCCGAAAAGAGAAATAATTTACACATTGCACAGCTACTAGTGGAGTGTGTTTTTTGTTTTATTACTATAATTTCTCTATAAAATTAATTACTATACTTCCGCTTTTGCTTTTGTTTTAATACTATACTTCATTGTGTGTGTGTGTGTGTGTGGGGGGGGTCTTTTATTTTAATATCATTGTTATCAATTTTGTTAAGGGAGTTGGGGGGGGGGGGGGGGGTGGTGCTCTGCAAAGAATATACTAACAGAATTTTTAAATGATGGGGGAAAGGGGTTCTCTGGGTTGTTTTTTTTGTGTTTGTTTTAAGAAGACTTCTTATCTACATTGTCTTAAAGAATAGAGAGAGGGGGGGGGATGTTCTGCGAAGAATAAACTGACAGAATTTATAAATGGGAAGAGGGGTGGGGTGCTAAATGTTAGAATAACATTTTAAAAATATTGTTTACCACATTTTCAGATAGAATATTGAGAGGTGTTTGGATGCTCTGCAAACAATAAACAAAATGTGTGAAATTGTTATTCATGTCCGCAAACAGGAAAGCAGCCAGCCAGTTGCATGATATGCAACGGTCCTGCTCTGCAGCCAGAAGATGGCGTTACACTGACATCAAAAGGAGCAAAAAGGAGTTGGAGTTCATCGAGCCAGTCATACACGAGGCAAGGACATAATTGCAAGTACAGGTGACATGGCTCACCACGCATGAGAAAACGTCTTCACAAACAGAAAGCCATTGCAACAGCAGTCAGAAAACAACAGAAGTAAAACGTCTCCGTGACCAAACATCTCCAAGAAAAGTTACACAGAGAGAAGATCTAAGAACACCCTCAAAATGTGTCAAGAACGGTGTCTGTTTTGCGGAAAAGAAGGGAATGTGAAAAAAAAAAACAGGTTTGAAAGACTTTTCCTTACAGCTTGTTCTGGTACCAACAACTCGATTCCAGCAAACCGTTCTTGAACATTGTGACAAACGTGGGGCTGATTCCTGGGCACGAGATGTCCGAGCCAAAATTGAGTATGTTCAAGACTGTTTTGCAGCAGATATTGTGAATCACAATGTTTGTTACACTAACTTTCGAAGCGGATGCCAAATACCTCAGACTTTTCAGGAGCCATGTGCCAAGGTTAAGCGTCAGTCACAATGTGGTGATGGGGTTAGGCACAATGTTCTTCTCAAAGTAGCTGAATACATACAGAATATGGGTGATGACCATATAACTGTCCTTGAACTCACTAATATCATGGCATCACAGTTGAAAAACCCTCAGTTTGAAGCTTATAGTGTGAAGCATATGAAAGCAACGTTAGTTGAACATTTTGGGGATCAGCTCCATCTTGTGCAGACCACTGGAAAGGCTGATTTTTCACTACGGACAGTACTGACAGTATCTTCGTGCTTTCTACAAAGAGGGAACAAGTAAAGATCCATCCCAAGAGAAACGGCGAATCATCAAGGCAGCAGCAAACTTGATCAGAAGTGACATTCAGGTCATACCAGCTGAGCGAGATGTGTATCCAGATGCTTCAGCAATCCAAAACCACCAGGATTTTTCGCCTGAGTCTCTAAAACTGCTCCTCCAACAGATAGTTTGCAGACAATCAGCTAGCCTTCAGAGCAGCAGCGTTGAATTGTTGCATGCAAATGGAGATGCTGACTGTGTCATCGTCAAGACAACCCTTGAAAAAGCAGTGGAGGTGAAAACAGTACTTGTAGGCGAGGACACCGACCTTCTGGTGCTACTCCAGCATCATCTCGGATCAGATCACCACCCAGTTTACTTCATGTCTTCAGGAACTAAGAGAGATTCCAGAGTGTGGGACGTCCGATCTATCCAAGAAACTTTGGACACACATGTTGCAGCAGAATTTTTTTTTGCCCATGCGTTTTGGGGGGGGGGGGGGGGGTCACTACCAGCCCTATTTTTTTTTTTCTTTCTTTGCTTCCCTTGAAAAAGCTGGCAATTTCGGAGTTTTTTTTTTTCGAAAGCAGGCAGATGTCTTTCTTCGGAAAAGTTACACACAGGAGGTGGTTGTAGCTGGTGAGACTGCCCTTGTATTTCTGTTTGGTGGGAGATCTGACGACAAGCTTGATAGACTCCGATATGTCAAGTATTCCCAGAGGCTGGTCGTCGGCTCTTCAGCTTTGCAACCAAACAAAACTACCTCCAACAGCATCAGCAACGAGTTCCACTCCATGCGATGCTACTACCAAGTGCAAGAGTGGCTTTTTTCTCAATAACGGCAGTCCTGACTTCTATCTCAGCCCCCTTGAATGGGGATGGCAAAGAACCAGCGGTATGCTGCCTCCCAGTCTGCTGTGATGAGCTGCTGCCCCAGAGGAGCTGCTGAACATCATTAAATGTAGCTGCAAAACTGACTGCCAAACGGCCAAGTGTTCATGCAGACAGCACGGTCTTGTGTGTGGTGTTGCTTGCAGTGAGTGCAGAGGGGAAAAATGGTTTCAACTCCATGCAGAAGATGGTGTGCTTTGATGACAGTGATTCTTCAGACGACATTGGGTAATGTCTCCATTTATGTACTCGGTAAGAGAAATCTGTTGATTTCGAAAGCAGTCACAAGATTATTTGTAAACTGTTGTTGTCTTGATTTTTGAACACAAAATCAAAACTGTACTCTGTTTCAGCATGATTACATTTAAGTGCAGTCTTCGTTGTAGTGGTGAATCTGAAAAACTGTACTCTGTTTCAGCATGATTACATTAAGTGCAGTCTTCTTTGTAGCGGTGAATCTGAAACTGTACTCTGTTTCAGCATGATTACATTAAGTGCAGTCTTCTTTGTAGCGGTGAATCTGAAACTGTACTCTGTTTCAGCATGATTACATTTAAGTGCAGTCTTCGTTGTAGTGGTGAATCTGAAGGAACTGTGGTTCAGGATGACAGCGCCTCTGAAGCACATACTGTCATGTGACATTTTTTTCTGTGACAAAGGAAGATAATGAATGACAGAAATCGTCTCATATTCTTCCCAAGTTATCTTCTTCTTCTTCTTCTTCCTAAAGAACTGGTCCACTCAAAAACGATTAGGTCCACCAGCGCGTGTGTTAAAAAATAAAATAGAATAAAGTGCGACTCAGCCTGTTGGCCCCTGGAGCAAAAATTTGGCAACAAGGGGTCGCACACGATATCCATTATATATATATATATATATATATATATATATATATATATATATATATATAGATAGAGAGAGAGAGTTGTTTCATTATTACTTTTAATGATGACCAAATTTTCTAAACCATGTAAACGTTTGTGGATTATGTTTATTCTTAACAACACATGCATGTGCGCTCACACATGCATGCACAAACCCATAATATTGATAATGTCAATAATAGTCTTTATTATCATTGCTATTGCTGTCATTTAAAGCAAGAGTGAACTGAAATTGCCTCAAGAAATTTAAAAAAAAAAAAAAAAAAAACTTTTCATGGTAATGTTCATCACAGTGGATATTTTTTTGAAATCACTAGTGGAGCTGAGCTAAAAATAGAAAACATGTCTAAAAATAGATCAGGTCCCCGCAGATGTTGTAAACTTTCCTTCATGAGGTAAGGGACCCTTTCCACAATATAAAAAACACAGACCTTTTTGAAAGCTGGCACTTCACGCTGGGGCCATATTTTTCAGAGTTTTTTTTTTTTTTTTTTTTTTTTGTTTTTTTTTTCAGAGTTGTGCTCAGACTACTGATGCTGGCTCGTTCAAGTGCCTGCGTTCACAATGCATTATCTGCCAGAGACAGAACACCTTGTAGAAACAACCACATTCCAAAACCAGCAAACAAAAGAGACATTACACATAAGACACATACTCACATGCAACAGCCCCAACATCATCTACACCCTCTTCTGCAACACGTGCAACAACACACAGTATGTCGGGGAAACTAAGAAGAACACACTCTGAAGATGAGGTTCTACCTACACAGATCCAACATCAACGAAAAGACAAACACGCTTGTCGCTCAGCACTTTAACAAACTGAACCACACACTGCACAACCTCCGGTGCATTCCCGGAGAAAGGATTCACACAAACAACACATCTGGATCTTCAAGCTAAAAACTCTGGCACCACGTGGGCTGAACAATTTCATGTGACAAGGAACACAATGACGTCATGAACTGACGTAAAACTAGTCGAAAAGACTTAATGACGTTGCGTTTGTTTACAAACGAAGAACTCCTGCTCAAGAAGGCTAAGTAGCCGAAATATGTTGGATAACAGCAGATTTGTTGGTTGCCTCATTGTTTCATTACTGAAAAAACAAACACCCGAAGGTGCTGGGGAGGACCCAGAGAAGCACTGTCTTTACCTGCCTTTAGAGCAGTCCTGTACCACCCTTGGAGGCCTGCGCTGTGTTGACGATGGGTACAGGCACGCGCAGGACACTCCATTAAGATATCAAGGGACATAACTGCTCCTGAACAGAGGTAAATCAGACTACAGGATCCAACTCATAACAGCCTTAAAGTAGCATCCCTATGGGTGTACCAGCCCATATTCCATGACTGCAAAGCCCACCAGCAAAAAAAACACCACCCTCCAGCTGTCGAGCACACCCCACAGACCCAACCACCCCTGCCCACGGACATGAAGACAATGCCACTCAAGACACAGCCAAGCTTTCGCCATACGGTCTTACGTGCCCTCAAATATATATATATATATATATATATATATATATATATATATATATATATATATAATGGTGAACAATTAAGTAGTGGGGGAAAACAAGTGCAGGTTAACAATTCTTCCATCATTATAGTAATGACTTGGCAAAAGATTTGAAATTGAGAGAGGAAAAAAAAATGAAGATGAAGTAAATGGGAAAATATATATATCATAATTATGAAAACCCTTCACTAGCTGCATGAGGAAACTATCACAATCCCTCTCGAAGGCAGATCTATATGTGTCGCCTGCTCCGAGGCCTTTTGTCCGCTGGATCGGACTCATCAGGGAGACACGGCTGATTGTGTCTGTGCTCTTGGCGTCAGATAGAGACACACCACAGGCCATAATTCTGTGACGTTCCGACCGCCAAGGGTTCGAAAAAGAATCAACAGCACCCCCAAAGCAGCCAGCGAAAGGTAGTAGAATTAAACAAAACGAAAGTGTGGAGAGGAAAAAAGTTGTTGAAAAACTAAAAACATTACGCAAACAGTATAAAAATGTAAGGGACAATCTTTGAGCCTATGCTTGAGGATCCATTTAGGATGCAAGGGAGATCAAAAGATACGGAACAGTCTGAGTGGTCAGCTCGGTTGTTCAATAACCCAAGCATTGTCAGTGGCTAAGAATTGTGCAGAACAACCTTTCCTTGGATCTCGTAAGAGATGCAATCACCCACTGATTGACCAAACAATATAATGCTGTATATATATATATATATATTCTGCTAGTTTTCTTTTTCCTTTTCGTGCCTGCATTTTGATATTAATTCTGTTCTTTTTTTGTTCAATGCATCTTTCTTATGCAAGGCCATTTGAAACTTTTCTTCTATGCATAGATTGCATTGTCCACTCTCTCTTCTATCAGTGTTGGACTTTCTCAGGATCTCCCATGTGATGGAGTAGTCAATGGTCTTTCTTTTTAGTTGCCAAATATACTTCGAAAGCTCAGTGTCATTACAATATTTTTCATTCTTGAATGATTTTATGTGGTTTCGGAATCTTTCTTTAAACTTTCCACCAGAAAGTCCGATGTGCGATTTTCTTGTGTGTGCCGTGTTTTACTGTTGCTTTGTAAACCACAGCTGTACTAAGCATTTCCCGTTCAGTGGGCATTCTTCTCGGTTCTTGCAGTTACAGCTTTTCTCTTCATTTTCTTTCATCTTCTGTACGATTTTTGTGTTGTGTGACCTGATGATTGCTTCCATGTTTTTCATGCAACAATAGCTGATTTTTTAGTGTATTTCTGTTGAAGATGTCGTGAAGTTTGCTTTGTGCTGGGGGAAGTGTTTGTCGATGAGAGATAGGAATTTTCGTCCAACATTCGTCTTTAGGTTGGTACTGAATGGTGGGTTAAAACCAGATAACATTTCTTGATCTGTTCCTTCTTTTCTTTTGATCTTTCTGTTGATGCGTTGTAGGTTTGAGTAGTTGACTTTTTGCTGTAGCCACTGTTTTTGAGGGCTTCATTGTATACGGGTGCTGCTTTTTTCAAACGCGTTTTCATTTGCTGACAGTGTTGACAATCGTTTCTCGACTGCATTTGGTATATGTGCAATAATTTGTGGTGGGTGGTTTGACTTTACATTTATGTACAGGGATTTGTCATTTGGTTTTCTGTATGGCTCATATGTTTCTTTATTTAGGTCTAAAGTTATGTCAAGATAGTCCACAACACAAAAACCATCAGCACCCTTTTTTTTTTTATGTCTGACACCGCAAATGTGGCACTTCTGACATTAATAGCAATGCATTTGGAGCTGATATAACAAAAAATCAGTGCAGTAAAATGATTAGATAATGACACGTATAAAATGTGTGTGCACATGATTGATGTGTTGTGTGAAATCAGTCAGAATGCGCTCTGGTGTCTTTCACGGTGCACAGTGGAGATGTGTTCAACACGGGGCTGTCCGTTTTCCTCTGTGCAGAATGGCCTCTAGTTATCTGGGGTCATGACGTATATCGTCTTCAATAGCAAAAATGTTCTTTGTGATGCTAGCTGGCGTATTCCTCATTGTAAACTGTGCTGATCGTGCTACAAATTAAAAAACACGATACATTTTAAAACATTTTTACTATGAATTTGTCAGTTTCAATATGCAAATTAGACCATGACGTTTCTTTACATAAAACGCTTCTGCTGATCAGTGAGAGGAGGCGGCTCATTAGGTGCTGTTGTAACACGTTATCAGGCATGGTTTGAATGGCTGCCGGTAGAAGTTCCACACGCTGTTTTACAGACAGCAACTGAGCACTGTTGCCCGTTCACAACCACTGAGTGGACTGTGCAAAAAAGACCATCCTTCAGTGAGAGTAGAAAGATTGGTCGACTGTTCAAACTATAAGAAGTAAATGTACACACATTTTTACTTGCTGCAGTCAGGTGAAAATTGATTGACGTGAGACTGATCAACCACTGTTTGGTTACGTTAGAGGGCTGGCAAACCACCTACTTGAAAAACAAACAAACAAAACATATGTTACCAAGTTGATGTCTGTTGTACAATTTTACATTTATGAAATAGTGAATTTTGTCTTTGGGTTACATTTTATTCCATTCATCAGTGTGTGCACAACTGCCATCGAGACAGTAGATTCGAGGACAATATCAAGGATGCATAAGTAGTGTTACTCGCACAAGTCAAAATTTCGTTTGGTTGTATATGCTGATATTTTCTTTTAATTGAAATAAGGATCTGGAATTATCTTAAATATTCTGCATACAGAATTTTGGAAATTCCCATCACTCTGTCATGATTTCTGAGGTAATTTCATTTGAGACGAAGTCTGAAATGCATTTTAAGGCAAAGACACCATTGTGAATTGCAAAGGTCATTTTCCATCTTATCATTGCATTAATTTCTGCTTAGCTCTGTGTTTCGATCTTATGGATTACTCTCATTCTAATATTCTTGATTTAGATTTGTCTAGTTAAGGATTTCTTGATATGCTAGTTATGGCCAAATTTTATCACACCACCAATCATACATTTGGAAAACATTTTTGTTTGTTGTTTTGTTGTTGTTGATTTTTTTTGTTGTTGTTTTCAGCATGTATGACATGTCACCTTCAATTCAGACTTAAATCCAACTTTCATGATGACTTTTATCCGAGAGTAGGCTTCTCCCTTAAAAATAACATCAGGACTTTCTGTACGTTTCCCATAGCCAAAACTGAGCCTCTTCAATCCATGGCTTGATCAATATTGTTTGTCATGTTTGCGAAGGGGGCGGGGAGGGGGGAGTGGGGGGAAGGGGGGGGGGGGTAGTTGTTACAAGAACAGCTTTGGATGGAGCCTATTTACCACACACACATACAAAAGTTGGTACATCACATTTCAAGGGCACCACAAGTATTTGCAAATTGATAGACAAAGGAAAGAGATGGTCATTTAGACAGACAAAGGCAGAGAAGCCACTGTATGAGACACAACTTCTGCGCAAAGATCACCTCAGTGACACCAAGTCCATCTCCAAAAAAAGATACATTCAACAACATACATAGAAGAGTTCAAGAGAAAACTATAAAAGATGCATGTGGCTGAGCAACAAAGCTGATGAGATCCAAGGATATGCCAACAGGCATGATATGAAGAACTGTTACGATGCCTTGAAAGAGAGGTATGGACCTTCACCAGCAGAATCATCCCCTCTACTCAGTGCTGATGGATGCAACATTGATCACTGGCAAGAAAGCAATCTTGGAACACCGGGTAGAACACTTCAACAGCGTACTAAAGCACCCGTCATCGATCAATAACAAATCCAATGGTGGGCTCCCAACAGTCCTCCCCCTCTTCCATTTCCACCGGATAGCCCTCTCTTCCATCTCCACCAGACAGCCCCCTCCATTTCCACCGGACAGCCCCTCTTCCATTTCCACCAGACAGCCCCCCCTCTTCCATTTCCACCAGACAGCCCTCCCCCTCTTCCATTTCCACCAGACAGCCCCCTCTCTTCCATTTCACCAGACAGCCCCCTCTACCATTTCCCACCAGACAGCCCTCCCCTCTTCCATTTCCACCAGACAGCCCTCCCCCTCTACCATTTCCACCAGACAGCCCCCTCCCCTCTTCCATTTCCACCAGACAGCCCCCCCTCTACCATTTCCACCAGACAGCCCCTCTCTTCCATTTCCACCAGACAGCCCCCTCTTCCATTTCACCAGACACAGCCCCCTCTACCATTTCCACCAGACAGCCCTCCCCTCTTCCATTTCCACCAGACAGCCCCCTCTCTACCATTTCCACCAGACAGCTCCCTACCATTTCCACCAGACAGCCCCCTCTTCCATTTCCACCAGATAGCCCACCCCTCTTCCATTTCCCACCAGACAGCCCTCCCCCCCTCTTCCATTTCCACCAGATAGCCCACCCCCTCTTCCATTTCCACCAGACAGCCCTCCCCCTTCCCATTTCCACCAGACAGCCCCCTCTTCCCATTTCACCGGACAGCCCCTCTTCCCATTTCACCAGACAGCCCTCCCCTCTTCCATTTCCACCAGACAGCCCCTCTCTACCATTTCACCAGACAGCCCTCCCCTCTTCCATTTCCACCAGACAGCCCTTCCCTCTTCCATTTCCACCACACAGCCCTCTCCACCTCTTCCATTTCCACCAGACAGTCCCCTCTTCCATTTCTGTCAGACAGCCCTCCCCTTCTTCCATTTCCACCACCAGACAGCCCCCTCTTCCATTTCCACCAGACAGCCCCCTCCTCCATTTCCACCAGACAGCCTCCTCTTCCATTTCATTTCAGACCAGACAGACACCCCCCCCCCCCCCCATTCCATTTCCACCAGACAGCCCCCCCTCTTCCATTTCCGACAGACAGCCCCCCCCCCCCTTTCCATTTCCACCAGACAGCTCCCTCTACCATTTCCACCGCACAGCCCCCCCTCTTCCATTTCCACCACAGAGCCCCCTCTTCCATTTCCACCAGACAGCCCCCCTCTACCTTTTCCACCAGACAGCCCTCCCGTCTTACATTTCCACCAGACATCCCCCTATTCCATTTCCACCAGACAGCCCTCCTCCTCTTCCATTTCCACTGGACAGTCCTGCCCCTCTACCATTTCCACCAGACAGCCCCCTCTACCATTTCCACCAGACAGCCCCCTCTACCATTTCCACCAGAGAGCCCCCCTCTTCCATTTCCACCAGATAGCCCACCCCTCTTCCATTTCCACCAGACAGCCCTCCCCCTCTTTCCATTTCCACCAGACAGCCCCCTCTTCCATTTCCACCAGACAACCACCTCTTCCATTTCCACCAGACAGCCCTCCCCCTTCCATTTCCACCAGACAGCCCTCCCCTTTTCCGTTTCCACAGACAGCCCGCCCCCCCCCCCCCCCCCCCCCCCCCCCCCCCCTTTCCATTTTCCACCGGACAGCGCCCTCTTCCATTTCCACCGGACAGCCCCTCTCCATTTCCACCAGACAGCCCCCTCTTCCATTTCCACCAGACAGCCCCCTCTCCATTTCCACCGGACAGCCCCCCCCTTCCATTTCCACCAGACAGCCCCCTCTTCCATTTCCACCAGACAGCCCCCCCTCTTCCATTTCCACCAGGACAGCCCCCCCTCTTCCATTTCCACCAGACAGCCCCTCTTCCATTTCCACCAGACATTCTTCCATTTCCACAGACAGCCCTCCACCTGTTCCACTTCCACCGAAAGTCCCCTCTTCCATTTCCACCAGATAGCCCTCCACACCTGTTCCATTTCCACCGAAAGTCCCCTCTTCCATTCCATGAGACAGCCCTCCACCTGTTCCATTTTCACCGAAAGTCCCCTCTTCCATTTTCACCAGACAGCCCTCCCTGTTCCATTTCCACCGAAAGTCCTCTCTTCCATTTCCACATGAGACAGCCCTCCACCTGTTCCATTTTCACCGAAAGTCCCCTCTTCCATTTTCACCAGACAGCCCCCACCTGTTCCATTTCCACCGAAAGTCCCCTCTTCCATTTCCATGAGACAGCCCTCCACCTGTTCCATTTTCACCGAAAGTCCCCTCTTCCATTTTCACCAGACAGCCCTCCACCTGTTCCATTTCCACCGAAAGTCCCCTCTTCCATTTCCACCAGACAGCCCTCCAACTGTTCCATTTCCACCGAAAGTCCCCTCTTCCATTTCCATGAGACAGCCCTCCACCTGTTCCATTTCCACCGAAAGTCCCCTTCCCATTTCCATGAGACAGCCCTCCTCTTCAACACAATCAACTTCCTCCTGACCTCACGCACACACACTGAAAAGTCCACGCCTGTGACAATTTTACTCCCCTTCAGTTTTGTCCTTCTCTTCAAAATTCTCACTTTCCTTGTAAACTGTTACTGTGGCAATCACCGGGGAATCAGGCTTGTTGCTTAGGTGGTGTTAACAATCCATCTCCACATTGTCAGAAAGAACAGGTTATCAAAAAGAAGTGCTTTCAACTGACGCTCAAGTGTAGCACTGGTTTCCCCCCTCTTCCTTCTTCCTCCCGTAGGAAATCAGGTAATGTCTCTTTGATCTTCCTTCCAGATCGTCCGCCCTTTTCTCTAAGTTTGTCACACCAGCGCCCAAATCCCTGTGATCTTTCAGTGTCATGTTTTCTCTGTGTAATGAGTCCCACCTCCTGTCTCACCACCTCCACCTCCTCCTGTAGTAGAACACCAACCTTCTGCTTGATGGCTGCAATGTCACACACCCTCCTGTCTCAACACCTCCATCTCTTCCTGTAAAACACCAAACTTCTGCTTGATGGCTGCAATGTCACACACCTCCTGTCTCAACACCTCCACCTCCTCCTGTACAACACCAAACTTCTGCTTGATGGCTGCAATGTCAGACACAACCCCGTCCAGCTGGGAGGTCATGGAGACGTCCATTCCGTTCAACCTCGTCATGAGATCAGCCAGGGTAGAGTTAACAGTGTCCTCCCTTCAACCTCGTCATGAGATCAGCCAGGGTAGAGTTAACAGTGGGGGTTGTAGCATGTGATTCAACGGGAGTTGTATCAACTCCGCTATTTGCTGAAGAGGCTCTCTCCCTGCTTGTGCTCAGTCACGGCTGGCAGAGACCCTGGCTCTGGGTTTCAGTGGTGGGTTCCTCAGTGGATCCAGGGTCCAATTCGGTGTCACCGTGTCAAATAAGGATTAAATTGAAAAAACAGGTAAGTCATCCCTCCCCCTCCCTCATCAAAACACAATTTGGCCTGTCCTTCAGTTGTGTGACTCACTTCTTCCTGACTGACTCTTCCCTGTGAGTCATAAAGCTCCAAAACGTCCGCACAAAACCACCACAAACATGTCGGAAATATGAGGAAGCCGACGGCATTGCTTGCAGGATGGGACGCAACGCAAAGTTCAAAAAAAAGTTTACAGACACACACACACACACACACACGAAAGGGAGCGATAGTGAAAACACATCTGCTCAAAATGAGTACTGTGAAGCATCTCCCAGAGAGAGAGAGAGAGAGAGAGAGGAGAGAGAGAGAGAGAGAGAGAGAGAGAGAGAGAGAGAGAGAGTTCATGAACACAAACACATGTTCGCACACATAGCACACCACGACATGAACAAGAGCAACAATGAAAACAGCATACACACACACACACACACACACACACACACACACACACACACACACACACATACGCACGCGCGCACGCGCACACACACACACACACACACACACACACACACACACACGCACACACACACACGCACACACAACACAAAGATTTAAAGATTTAATCCCGAGATCCCTTTTGGGGCATGGAGGACTTGAAACAAAATAAACAAATGTAAATGAAACACATCAAACATCCAATAATTTTCCCGATAATTAACACACTGGATATAATGTTACACAACTTTACTAAGTTTTAAAAAAACTTTGCTAAGTTTAGCAACACTTTTTTTTTTTTATTACCACAGAGCAAAGGACGATAGTTCAAATACGGGCTTTGTAGATGTAGATTGTTTTGGTATAAACGTATTTCTAATATCATCATACTTTGTGCATTTCATTACAAAATGAAATTCGTCGCCAAGGTTCGTCGCCAAAATCATCCTGGTCTGAGGTATTCAAATCGTCTGCCAGTTTCGATCATGAGTTTATGATTACCACAGCGGAACCGAATTAGTGGGTATATATAAACATCAAGCAACATTTCAATATATTTTTCACGGCAAAACTCTATTTTTCAATTCCTATAAAATAAACACTTATTACTAGATTCTAAAGCATCGTTCCATGCACGTATGTAAACATCTTCTAATGAATTACGAACATTTCTACAGATACTGTGAACAGACGAAAAACTTTTGTGTCTCCCACGCAAAGTCGAATCCTGTTTCGATAAAGGATGTTCCGTATACACATCAACCACCTAGATGTAAAAGCCCTGATTTCTGTATAAATCATATAATACTTGATACAATCTAGATGAATATTTGTTTGTTTGTGGAGAAAGTAAGGATGACCAGAATTTTTATCATTCGTGCATATACTTGAACTGAAACAGGATACATTCCTAGTTCTCCATATATTAGTTCTGTTTTAGTTGAACGATTTAAATGAAAAAGATGCTTAAAAATTTAAGCTGAAAACTTTCCATTAGCTTTAAATCACTATATCCCCAAATTTCACAGCCATATAAAAGTACAGGCAGTACCATTGACTGGTATAAGTCCAGTACAATGTTTACAGGCAAATTTTGAAATCTTGCCGTCTTTAGTCAAAGAAAACATTGCACATTGCGCTTGGTCACACAAATACTTCTTACATTTATAAAAAAAATTCCTGTTCTGCTAAAGATGAGAGAGAGAGAGAGAGAGAGAGAGAGAGAGAACTCGTGACTCCTGTACTCGTGAACTCATGACTTTAATGTGAGGCCTCCAGCCTATCCACATGAGACACGTAACATGACATTTTAAATGTTATCGAAAATGAATGATTTATATAGAAAAAGAAAATAAAAAAGGATGCTCATTTGGCGACAACAAAAGTAACAAACATATGTTTATAACATTTCATTACAACTGTTCTTCTCTAAAACGCAAAGCGTAATGTACAAACATAGCAACATCTCTCATTATGACAGCAGTTTCGTTTTGCAAAAGTGTCTTCAACTGTACAGGAAAGCTATCTTTATAGTGTTCATGAAGATATTTTTCTCGTATTTTTTTGTAACTTGGACATTTTAGAAGAAAAATGTATTTCGGTTTCTTCTTCACTGCAAAAAGGACAGATGGTTATCGCTGTAGTGTCGGTATACTTTTTATTCGTTCAAAGCTCATTTACACCTACTCTGACTTTGCTAATGCCCTTCTGAATTTTGTAATTGTGATATCATGTAAGTATTTCTCAGGTTGAGGCAGTGATTTAAAGCATCGGCAGACGGTATAACGATCACTACCTTCTAATTTACTGTGCCAGTCCTGTTTGAAACGGTCTACCATTCTCTGTCTAAACACTGATCAGAATGCCTTTTCATCTCCCACTCCTCCATTTATCCACACTTCTGAAAACCCATCGGAGTCAGAACAATGCTTTATGTCTAAAGCCCATTTGGTGGATTTCAATTCTTTTCATTCTTTTTCGTATGCTTGTTTCGGTATTCGGCTTGGCGTCATCTTTTAAATCTTGAACCAGTATTTCACTGCCAGTAAAGTACTATCAATATAAAGAGGGTATCTGCCTAGCTCACCATAAACAAGAGTATTTGGCGTCTTTTTGCCAAATCCCAAGAACTTTTTACAAGCAAAGAGATGTATGCGTTCTGTTGCTTTAAAATGTGTGAGGCCCCATATTTATGATGAATATAATATCAATGGTTTAACCTGCGCATCAAATAATCTAAAGAAAATTGACATATCCCTATTACCCAAGCTGTACATAGTTTTTCATGATATCTATCACTTTGCTTTTGGCTCTTCTTGCAAACGCTGTGAGTGAAATGTCTGTGGACTATTTTGTCGTTAAGGTAAACCCTAGATATTTATAGCTAATTACGACATCTATTTCCTGTCTTTTGTAGTACCATTTTTCATGTTTACTTAGATACCCACCTTTTCTAAAAAAAATAAATAAAAAAACCATTATCTTTGTTTTTTGCAAATTTACTGTAAACCCCAAGAAAATCGGATGGCTGCTGCAAGTTTCTAATCTGATTTTGAAGTCCAGAGGGAGTAGAGGAAATTAAAAGCAATGTCATTTGCAAAGAACAATAAGAAAACTTCACGTAAACCTGGTAGAAATCGGTACCCATACCTCCCATTTCTAGTGACAGCATCAGCAACATCAGTTATAAGCAAGGAAAAAAATGAGGGGAGGTAATAAATAACAACCCTGCCTCACTCCAGCGGGCAATTGAAAAAGTCAGACAACTCTAATAGCAAACTAAATCTCAGTGACTCTCTGCCCCATTCCTCACACAAGCCTGTATGTATTCCTTTAACATGTTAAACATTTCTGTAGAGGTACACATCTTTTGTAAAACTGGCCAAAACTTATCTCTGTCAAATGGTATCAAAGGCCTTCTGGTAATCTATGAAGGCAACATAAATTTGCTTTTGTGTTTATCATTTAAACACTTACTAATCATGGACATTAATGTGTATACATGGTCAACAGTGGAAAAGCCTTTACGAAAAACCTACCTGCTCTTCACAAACTTTTCCTTCTGTCTCAGCCCATTTCATACAATCTCCTGTTTAAACTAACTTGATGTAAATATTTTGCTTACGATATTTTTAATGAAATACCCATGTAATTCCCTGGATTTGTCGGTCCCTTTTTTGTATATAGTGGCATGATAACTGAGCGAGTGCATTCTGTGTATGTGTATATCTTACAGAACAGTCTTTTTTTTTAAATGGTGATATTTTTGCTTGTGGTGCTTTGAAAAACTCAGGTGGTAATTCATCTAAGCCTGGCCGTCTTTCCAGATTTTAAACCTCTAATAGCAAACTTAATCTCAGTGACTGTTGTTTCTTCATCAAGCTCTTGTACATGTATATCTTCCTCAATATTTTCTTGCATTATTTCTGGGATTGTTTGATCATTTGCAGATTGTTGTCTAAGGATGTTTTCAAAGTATTCTTCCCATGTTGTCTTAGGATGTTTTCAAAGTATTCTTTCCATAGTTCAATAGGAATGGGAGGTAATTTACTCGTTTTCTCTCTAGAATCACGAACAATGTGTTCCAGAATAATATATTTTTATCGTTTTGGTTTGAAGCAAGGAGTCATACACATTTTGTCTGTGCTCTCTCTCTCTCTCTCTCTCTCTTCTTCTCTCTCTCTCTCTCTCTAAATTCCTTTTATAAAGAGATCTTTATGTTTATAATCCGTATTCCTCTGTTTGTAGGCAATTGGGTCTTTATTTTTACTATGACGTGTATATCTGTTTAGAGCTCGACTGGCATCACGTTTTAAATGTCGGCACTCAGCATCATACCACCTACAAAAAGATTTATTTCTGTTAGAAGAGCATTCGTACTATCGAATGCCATAAAATCAATGAAATCATGCAATTTGTCCGGGTCCCATTTGAATTTTTTTGTAAATTCAATTTTCTGTTCAGGCTCTGTAACTTTGCATTCAGGACATTTCATTTCCATTACTTCTGTCATGTGATGCGATTCAACTCGTTCCACCACATTACATAATTTCACATGATCAATCATTTCAATTGAACACAGGAAAAAAATCAAGAGCACTATTTCCTCTGTCAGAGTAGAATGTAAAAAACGCCGTCAAAATTTTGATCATATAAACAATTTAAGGGAGTTAAACTGAACACAGTACAAAATTCAATCAGCATCTTACCAAAACCATTAATAATAGAGTCTTGTGATTTTCGCTCATAAACACTTTCATCTTTTTCTGTCCATACTCATATCAAAGTCAGTACTTAAAACCCACTCTCCGATGCGTCATTTTAGCCCCGCCCCGCCCCCCCCCCCCCCCCCCCCCCCCCCCCCCCCCCCATACAATGAAAAACATCACCTTCCACGTGCAGTGTTATGACAAATTGCTCTAACATTTCAAGTGTACAGGAATAATCTTTGTCAATATAGAAAACGGCTATCTACAGAATGGTTATAACACACCAAAAAATAAAACATCTTTCCACTCTGAAATAGATTTTGAGAAAATCGAACACAAAGAACACTCTCGATTTTTGTATCAATATGCTGTACAAAGTTTGAAGAGAATTCTTAATCAACAAAACGACACCCCCTGAAGCCCTGCCCATGCGAGTGACCTTGACTGCTGGACAATGGAAAGCCACAAAATCTTTGAAAGAATGTTAAAGTCAAACGATTTTAATGTGAAGGTTTCACAAAGACAACAAATATCAAAGGAAATAGTATATTTTACAAAGTCTGGGTCAGACATTTCCCCCAACAATCCTTCAATGTTGCAACGCATAAAAGACTGCTTTTGCTTTGTTTGTGTATCTCTTGTTGGATTATTGTTAGGTTGGCTGTGTACACTGTTGTTTTCCGTGTGTTTTGTTGGAAAGACCTAGGCCACTTTCCTCTTTCTTTTTCTCACGAGTGTCACTGGCTGCGCTGTTGCGTGTGCCTGCTGTATGTTGTTGGCCAGCCTGTTTGTGAGTGGACGAGCTAGACCGTAAGTTAAGCCTGCCCGCGGCGCGAGACAAGCTACCTCCCTTACCCCCACCCCCCACCCCTCTCTCTCTTTCCCCTGTGTGCGCTTGACTTGCTTGACTTCGTTTCATCTCCGTGGCTGCTCGCTGTGTCGCTAAGGTTTGCATGAGCATTGTCTGATTGGCTGGTGCCTGGGTCAGCTGGGTCAGGGTTTTGTTGTCAGAGGAAACCCGTTTGTCGATTTGCTGGTGGGGGTTAACAATAAGCAATAAACAAGTAGGGCTTTCTCTGTCAGAGATGTGGCTACACGGTCTGATTCTGCATGCCTGCTTGTTGATTGGAGGAGATGTGAGTTGGGTGGGGGGGGGGGGGGATTCCCTGATGTAATGGGGTTGCCTGTGGACGGGAAATACCTGCTCTGAGGGGTGCATGTCTGCGTGTGTGTATCAGTGTGTGTAGCTGTTGTATTGTTGATCATGTTGGTCTCTGATGTGCAATCGGCCCTTCACATAGAACCCTGTCTTCCCCTCCTCTCTCAAGTCTCTCAGTTTTGCTGTCTGTCGTCGTGTCCGGTCCTGTGTAGCTCGCAGTCCCTCTTCCTGCATCTTGCTTCTGGCATCTCGGGTTTGTCATCAGTTTCATCACGTCTCCCACCTCTGGAACTTGGGCTATCACTGGTCTCGGGGTTTGTTGTTTGATGGGCTGTGTCTGCCCAGTCTGTGGGCACGTTCAATGTGTCATCACCCCAGTCCACTTCAGGTACATAGGTGTCCAGGATCTGTTTGACCTTATCAGCACAGTTTTCAGTTCCAGACAATCCACTAGACTCTGGGATACCAAACAGCTTGATATTGTTGCGTCTGGAGAAGCTTTCTAGGCGGTCTACTTCATCTTCTAGACTTTCTGTCTTCATTTCATGTCTTCCTGCTTCTTATCTAGGTGTTTTACGGCTGACTGATTTTCCTGTACTACTCGTTTAGTGTCCGCGACAACCCCCAGACAAGGGTCTGACAGCTGGGAGTGTTGATCCTCTCTTCATTTGATTGCTTCAGTTTGAGTGGTCAGGGTATCACTG
Source organism: Conus betulinus (assembly GCA_016801955.1). Lineage (NCBI taxonomy): Eukaryota > Metazoa > Mollusca > Gastropoda > Neogastropoda > Conidae > Conus > Conus betulinus. The sequence continues at coordinate 6,562 of JADBJO010012638.1, read as the reverse complement.
AGTGCCTTCACTGCCTATAGTACCTGGGCCATTTGCGATTCCACACTGGAAAATTTAACAGTTTGCTTTCTACTTTTTTTCATTTCTTCATCAATTTTTTCATTGATAGTAGGGTTAGGCCCTGGGTTAAGCTGCACATCATTGCTAAGCAACACTCGTGTCAGGGGGAAAAACAAAGTTCGTAGCAGCCAGGAGTATAGTCACACAGTGCGCGTGTTCTCCACCCTGTCCAACCAGTCTTGTAACGTCAGTCAGGAACACCGGTATGCTGTGACCTAGATACAGGGGTGTACTGTGCCCAAACACGTTTCCACTTGGCACATTTTCTGACGAAAATAAAGTCCCAGTTGTCACAGACTCGTTTAGGTTGACAAGATTCACATCAGGCGACAAAAAAGCTCTCCAGAGAATGTTTCTTGCGCACAACACAAAAAATAGCCAGAATGCACAAACTTGCGTATAGCAGCAGTAGCACATCTCCACCATTTGCTATTTTTGGATCGCCATTTTTCTTGAATTGCCGGTGAGTTGACCTTATTCTATACAAGAAATAAAAATGGTCTTTTCTGGCTCTTCACGCTTGCACATCAATCATTTTGCTGCAAAGGCCTATTCTGGCTCTTCACGCTTGCACATCGATCATTTTGCTGCAATCAGCCTGTACTTTCTGGCTTTTCACGCTTGCACATCAATCACACGGGGTGTAATGTCCAGTCACTTGCCTTAGTTCAGCGTCCAGAGATTTACTTTATAGTCCACTCATTCTCACACGATACGAAGAAAATGTTAGGAACTCATGTACAAACATGTCACCCTGTCGCCATCTTGCTACGAGTCCCAGAGAGAGAGAGAGAGAGAGAGAGAGAGAGAGAGAGAGAGAGAGAGAGAGAGAGAGAGAGAGAGACAGACAGACAGACAGACAGACAGACAGACAGAGACAGACAGATAGAGACTGAGAGACAGAGACAGACAGACTTAAAGATAAGCAGCTAAGAGAGAGATTGGTTGGGGGGGGGAGGGAGGAGAGAGAGAGAAGAGAGAGAGAGACATCAAGAGAGAGAGACAAACACAGGAGTCTTGACAAAATCAGAGACAGCCAGCCAGACAGACAGACATACATACGGACAGAGACTACGGAGAGACACAGAGAGAGAGAGAGAGACACAGAGAGAGAGAGAGAGAGAGAGAGAGAGAGAGAGAGAGATAATTATGTACATAAACGCATGCCCACTTTTATAGACAACAAGAAAAGCAAGAACAACGATACAAAAAACACACACACACACACACACACACACACACACACACACACACACACACACACACACACACACACACACACACACAAACATACCTGTGGCTGGTACTGGCCATGTTGCAGTCTGAAACCAACACAAGGGGCACAGTGTGAGGACCAGAAGGACACTCAGAGTCAGCATCCCACAGTGAAAACTGATATATTAGGTAGGTAGAGATGGAGACTGGTATGTATTAGGTGAGAGATGAAGACTGGTATGTATTAGGTAAGAGATGAAGACTGGTATGTATTAGGTAGAGATGAAGACTGGTATGTATTAGGTAAGAGATGAAGACTGGTATGTATTAGGTAAGAGATGAAGACTGGTATGTATTAGGTAAGAGATGAAGACTGATATGTATTAGGTAAGAGATGAAGACTGGTATGTATTAGTAAGAGATGAAGATGGCACTGGTATGTATTAGGTGAGAGATGAAGACTGGTATGTATTAGGTAAGAGATGAAGACGTCCAAAGTGAATACAGGTGTGTTACGGGAAAGATAGATGAGGGTTTCTAAAGTGGACACAGATGTGTATAATGTAACAGATTGATGAGAATTCCAAAGTGAAGACAGATGTGCTATGGGAAAAGAAGATAAGGTTTTTAAAGTGGATATGCATATGCATTATGAAACAGATAGATCGAGCTTGTACAATAAAAAAAAACGTATGTGTTGTGTTAAAGATCAACTATCTAAGATGAATGAAAATATGTATTCTGTGATAGATATATCAGGTTTCTAAAATGGATATGTACGAGATAGATGAAGTTTCTGGAGTGGATAAAACATGTATTATGGAAGGATAGATTATGTTTCTAACTTGCATCCTATACATAATTATTATGAAACAGATGGATAACATTTTGAAAGCAAATTATTTTAAAGTGATTCAGGCGTTTCTTTTGAGTATCTTGTGACGTTTTTGTGGGAGGAAAAAACATAGTGCGCGCGCGCGCGCGCGTGTGTGTGTGTGTGTGTGTGTGTGTGCCTGTGTGCGCGCACGCGTGTGTTATATCTGCTTGTGTGTACAACATGGAGTGTGTGTACACGCTCTTCTCTGCTTTCCAGTATACAACATGCGAGTTGAATACACACTCTTGCCTGCTTTCCAGTGTACAACATGCGAGTTGAATACACACTCTTGTCTGCTTTCCAGTGTACAACATGCGAGTTGAATACACACTCTTGTCTGCTTTCCAGTGTACAACAGTATACACACTCTTGTCTGCTTTTCAGTGTATACATGCGAGTTGAATACACACTCTTGTGTGCTTTTCAGTGTACAACATGCGAGTTGAATACACACTCTGTCTGCTCATGCGTCTGCTTTCCAGTGTACAACATGCGAGTTGAATACACACTCTTGTCTGCTCTCACAGTGTACACACTCTTACACACTCTTGTCTGCTTTCCAGTGTACAACATGCGAGTTGAATACACACACTCTTGTCTGCTTTCCAGTGTACAAACATGCGAGTTGAATACACACTCTTGTCTGCTTTCCAGTGTAAACATGCGAGTTGAATACACACTCTTGTCTGCTTTCCAGTGTACAACATGCGAGTTGAATACACACTCTTGTCTGCTTGTGTACGACATGCAATCTGGGAGTGGTAAAGAAACACTGGTCCGAGCAAAATTTTGTCTTTGCCAGTTCAAAGAAACAAACAAAAAAAAAAAAACAAAAAAAAACAAAATAATAGATAAAAACTCAGTGGAGAATGAGCATGGGCAAGCCTAAACTATCCCCCTGGCCTGAATACTGGGAAGGCAGGCTGTTCTGTACTGTGTGCTGTAACATGAACATGAAGAAATCTCACTGCTCCATCTTTCTGAACAGCGCGCCATTGTGTGTGGCGGTGGAAATGGATGACATGAGCCTAACCACACGCACAACAGTGCCGCAGGATCTTCACAGCTAGGAAGCTGGCTGCCTTAACCAACAGGGGAAGCAAGTCGGACACAGCTTCAAGCAATGCGTTCATCAGCAGGTCAGACAACTGTAGAAAATCAGCTGTCTTCATTCCTAGACATTACCTGACATTCACAATACACACTTCTGCTACGTCTGTACTTTTTTTTTTCCAAAGTGAAAGGAAAAATCTTTTTTTTTCTTTCCAAATCATTTTTTTTTAATTGTTCAAATGCCTCAGAAAAAATCAGTCTGAGACACACTATATTGTCCATTGTGCCAATGCTCAATATCTAAACAGCTGACTGCTTAGGTGATAACAAGAGAACACCTGTCCATAGCTTTGTGGCATCACATAGGCCTATAATGATATTTACTCATATAATCCTTGTGTCAAGCTGTATGCTGCAGACAGCTTGTAGGTCCTGTCACATTTTCAGTTTTTTTCGTAGATCTCCATGTTCTGATAAATGTAAACACGGAGCAATGCATAATGCTGGAGAGAGAGAGAGAGAGAGAGGAGAGAGAGAGAGAGAGAGAGAGAGAGAGAGAGAGAGAGAGAGAGAGAGAGAGAGTGTGGTGTGTGTGTGTGTGTGTGTGTGTGTGTGTGTGTGTGTGTGTGTGTGTGTGTGTGTGTGTGTGTGTGTGTGTGTGTGTGTGTGAGAGAGAGAGAGAGAGAGAGAGAGAGAGAGAGAGAGAGAGAGAGAGAGAGAGAGAGAGAGAGAGAGAGAGATGAAACGAATTATCTTTTCGTGCGGAAAAAACATCCACACAGTCAGTATTTTTCTCTGTAATCAAGAGTGCGAACGTAATCAAACTTGAGAGAATGATAATATTGTTGACTTTGTCATTTATTCCATGCATGAAGATGTCACTGAATCTTAAAGGCTGTAAATCTGTTATTAACGTTTTCTGCAATAAAGCCAATATTGCATCATTGTCATTTTCTCATATATCATGATCATTTACAATTACTGCATCATGTGTGATAAAGGACATGTTAACTGATTTTATACGCAAACTCTGTAATAAATGTTTTGTCTACATCGGACATTAAACGCCATTTCTACCAGGTAATGATGACAATATAAATTAATGCATCACTACGTACAGAGGTAAGATGGACCATATGATCAAGGTAAAAGATCGTGCATATTACATATCTATGTTACGTCATACTGATGATGCGCGTTTTCAATGTGAACGTGACCTGTTGGCTTCAAAAGAAAAAGGAACTGTGAGCACACTGTCTCTGAGATATAGATCTCTGGGACGTACTTTTCACCTTGAGATAACCAAGTGTGGTAATTGCATAACTGGCAGAGACAGAGACACCAGCACTGATAAAGGTCACAACATGTCACAATAACTGACAGAGACAGAGACAGCAGCACTGATGAAGGTCACAACATGTCACAATAACTGGCAGAGACAGAGACAGCAGCACTGATGAAGGTCACAACATGTCACAATAACTGGCAGAGACAGAGACAACAGCACTAATTAAGGTCACAACATGTCACAATAACTGGCAGAGACAGAGACAGCAGCACTAATGAAGGTCACACCATGTCACAATAACTGGCAGAGACAGAGACAACAGCACTGATGAAGGTCACAACATGTCACAATAATAACTGGCAGAGACAGAGACAACATCACTAATGAAGGTCACAACATGTCACAATAACTGGCAGAGACAGAGACAGCAGCAGCACTGAATGAAGGTCACAACATGTCACAATAACTGGCAGAGACAGAGACACAGCATGAAGGTCAAACATGTCACAATAACTGGCACAACATGCACTAATGAAGGTCACAACATGTCACAGACAGGAGAGACAACATCACTAATGAAGGTCACAAACATGTCACAGTGCTGCCCTGGGGCAAGAAAGAGGAATCAGTGGAGGAGGAGGGGGGGGGGGGTGGGGAGGGAGGGGGGAGAGGGCTTGGCAGTGGAGGGGAGTGGAAGTGGGGTGACAGCACCTGAGGAAAGAAGTGGTCAGTGTGTGGAAGTGTGTGGAAATGAACTCTTCCAAATGAGCACTGCCTTGCTAAGGAAAGAAGAAGTGGGTCAGTGCAGTGTGTGGAAATGAACTCTTCCAAATGAGCACTGCCTTGCTAAGGAAAGAAGTGGTCAGTGTATGGAAATGAACTCTTCCAAATGAGCACTGCCTTGCTAAGGAAAGAAGTGGTCAGTGTGTGGAAATGAACTCTTCCAAATGAGCACTGCCTTGCTAAGGAAAGAAGTGGTCAGTGTCAGTGTGTGGAAATGAACTCTTCCAAATGAGCACTGCCTTGCTAAGGAAGAAGTGGTCAGTGTGCAGTGTGTGGAAATGAACTCTTCCAAATGAGCACTGCCTGCTAAGGAAAGAAGTGGTCAGTGTGCAGTGTGTGGAAATGAACTCTTCCAAATGAGCACTGCTAAGCACTGCCTTGCTAAGGAAAACTCTTCCAAATGAGCACTGCCTTGCTAAGTGTGCAGTGTGTGGAAATGAACTCTTCCAAATGAGCACTGCCTTGCTAAGGAAAGAAGTGGTCAGTGTGCAGTGTGTGGAAATGAACTCTTCCAAATGAGCACTGCCTTGCTAAGGAAAGAAGTGGTCAGTGTGCAGTGTGGAAATGAACTCTTCCAATGAGCACTGCCTTGCTAAGGAAAGAAGTGGTCAGTGTGTGGGAAATGCCTCTTCCAAATCTTCCAAATGAGCACTGCCTTGCTAAGGAAAGAAGTGGGTCAGTGTGCAGTGTGTGGAAATGAACTCTTCCAAATGAGCACTGCCTTGCTAAGGAAAGAAGTGGTCAGTGTGCAGTGTGTGGAAATGAACTCTTCCAAATGAGCACTGCCTTGCTAAGGAAAGAAGTGGTCAGTGTGCAGTGTGTGTGGAAATGAACTCTTCCAAATGAGCACTGCCTTGCTAAGGAAAAGCACACGTAAAACAGGATTGGGTGAGAAGACAACTGATTCCTGTAGGTGGAGTGGTGATTTTGAAATCACTTATTTGAGCCAGAACTCATTCACCTATGGCTTTTACCACTCAGTCCACCAAATGCATCTTTCCAGACCTTACAGAAAGTTTTTTTTTTTTTTTTTTTACGGAGAATAAATTGATAATGAATCTGGACACAAAAGCGTCAGAAATGGTGGTATGGACAACCAGAACTAAAACAGTTTGTTTCATCTTAAAAAAATAACTGGGTTCCGACAACTGACACCATAGATCACAAACCGGAAAGAAGTATCCAAACAGACACATTTCCACTTCCTTGTCAGATCAACAAATCTGGACCACAAATACTTTCTAGTTTTTTTGTAAGTCAGCCATTTTTTTGTCACAGATTTAGTT
>JADBJO010012637.1:25299-56796 GCA_016801955.1 Conus betulinus | reverse complement strand
ACATGACAGGGCTGTACTCTACGCTTCTTTCATAATATATCCCGGGCGTCAACCAGGGCCCGAGAGATACAGGCACCTGCAGTGTTGGTCAGGAAATTTGAGCAAACACTCTCAGAAAACGCATCCATTAAGGGGATGAAACTCGACTGTGTGGTCCCAGTCTTCCCAACTGAGTCGCAGCAAACTCATGTATAATATATATATATATATATTATATATATATATATTATTATATATATATATGTGTGTGTGTGTGTGTGTGTGTGTGTGGTGTGTGTGTGTGTGTGTGTGGGTGTGTGTGTAGCCCGATCAAATTATTAATGAAATTTTTGACATTGCCGACTCTTCGGAAAGGAATAAATCTTTCATGATCAATTCGGTACACTGATTTGTGTTTAAATGTGAAGAAAAACAAATTCTGGAATTTATTAAGAAATAAAAATCATTCTTGATAATGACATTCTGCAGTTTCTGGCACAGGCCTTGGCACAAGACTCAACAGGATGGAATCTCTAGAGGGGCTGAGATTTCCTCTACACCACCCACCCCACCCCCCACCCTACCGATCTTCCCACTTTCCATTTTCAGCCCCCTGGTTGAGCGAGTGTGGTGTGTGGGTGGGTGTGGGTGTTGGTTTAACCACCCAGATGGTGAACAGAAATAGAGGGACGGCCACGTGCAATACCAGAGCTTCTGAAGAAACCTAGAGGTGGAGTCGACAGCATCCTGAAATCAGGGGCAACAACCTCGTTTCTTTCACAAGAGACCAATCACGGGACACCAGAATTTCAGTGAACAAGTTGATGCTGTCTGTTTCGGTTCTTCTCTGTTCTTCACAAATCAAAAGGTGCGTAACCATTTTCTTGACGACAAAGGGACTGAAGTGTCTTTCGTAACTGCGTCTCCAGTCTGTCCATACCACCAACCCACACCACGGGCTTGAATGAAAATAAGAAGAAAGTTTGTGGGAGGACCAGTTCCAAATTCAAAAACCAAACTAACACTTACAGACTCGGCGTCTGCCCCGTTCCTGAACCCATGAGGAAGTCAAAGCGTTCCATGACTTTCTTTTACAAGCTAGTTCGAGCACATCACTGTAACAACAAAAACCAGGAAACGGAAAAACAACTTCGTACAGCAGACCAGAAGTACAGATTCATCAGAATCATCTGCTGCGCGTGCTAAGTGATGCGGAGGGGCATCTTTAATGGGTTTTATTCCACCACAGATAGAGGAAGTGTTCGCTTGGAGAGCAGTTTGGGCTACATTGGAAGGAGTCTCATATAATAGATTTTCAACCTACAACCTCTATACGAGAAATATAGTCCGCACCAACAGGACACCTACCATTTTCGTAAACTTCAAGACAGCGTTTGACACTGTAGAATAATGTCCATGTGTGTCACAATGATCAAATGCAGTTTAGTTTTTTGAAAAGTCTGAATCAAAACCATTCAGCAATTCTTCGCAAGGCTATCAGCACCGTACGTGTTCAAGCTACGGAGGAAAACTGGCTCTACACACCAGTTGGGGTCCATCAAGGCTATATTTGACCACCTACGGTTGTTCACCATCTTAAAATGTATTATTTTCAGAGGGAGAGAGACACACACAGATCACAGTCAGTGGACGAGCCCTTAGGTTCCTGGAGAAACTCTGTGACCATGAATGTCATAAATCAGTAGACAATAAAGTCATTGTTTATGACATCATCATCATCATCATCATCATCATCATCATCATCATCATCATTTATTGTTATTGCTGTTGCTAATATTGTTGCTGTTGTTGTTGTTACTGATAATGGTAGGAAATTTACCAGTGTCGTTATCATTAGTCTTATCATTGTTGTTTGTAGTTGTTTTGCTGTTGTTGTTGTTGTTGTTGCTGCTCGTTAATGTACTTATGTTTCCTAATATACATCATGCTAATTCAGAGGGAATAATCTCTTGATGACCCCACCAAAAGCGTTATGTTGTTGTAATACTTTGTTTTGGGGTTGTTTGTTTGCGTTGCTTTTCTTGTGAATGGTGTCGTTTGTTTTACTGTCGGTTTGCTGTTTTTGTTATTCTTTGTTTCGTTTTGCGTTTGTTTATTTTTGTTGTTGCAGTCAGCTTAACTACTCCACACACACACAACACACACACACACACACACACACACACACACACCACACACACACGCACGCACGCACGCGCGCGCGCACGCACGCACGCTCGCACGCACGCACGCGCGCTCGCGTGTACGCATTCATACACACATACACACTCACGCGCGTGCGCGCGCGCGCGCGCACAAACACACACACCACACACACACACAACACACCACACACACACACAGAGAAAGGGAAGGGAGAGAGAGAGAGTGAGAGAGAGAGAGAGAGAGAGAGAAGAGGAGGGGAGGGAGAGACAGAGACAGAGAGAGACAGAGTCAGAGTAACAGCGACAGAGACCACAATCTGGAAATCACAATCAAGGCCAATCTTTCCGTGGGTGTATCATTGGTGTCATTCCAAATGAATGGTTCGACAATTTTTTCTTTCTCCTCAGATTAACGCTACAGGACCCTCAAACACTTGGCCCAAACCGCCACACACAAATGTAACGCCGATGTTGTTTTATCTCTGTGCTGACCGTTGTCTGACCATCACGTGTCCCGGGTTATCATCTCGCACATTCTGCCTCAGTCACGTGCTACTGCACAGGTGGATGCTGTCAGCAGCGTTGACCTCAAGGGGTAGGATCTGACCTCAGCCAAACTGGACACGGGCTATATAATGAGGGCACATGGGACAGAGTGCGTAGACTGAAACATTGACTTCATTCTTCCATCGTGGTGGATTCTCGTGATTTTTCTGTTGGTAGTAGCAACTATGTAGAGATCTGTCGCCAAACCTGATTGGTTTTGCTCTGTTTTAGGAAAATGTTGTGAAAAACGAGAATTAGGAGGATGTGATGCTTCATTATACTGGTCAGTAACTTCTGTGCAAGTCAGTTTAAATGCGGTGTTGTTAACGACGAATGTTTGACAAAGAATCCAGTGAACAAAAAGAAGTACGTGTATTGGAAGGACGATCTTTTTTGAAAATAAAGGGTCGTACGACTTGGTGCCTGACAATCGGTAAGGACTCTCCAAATCTCGCGGCTGATGCGGACTGCATGAAGGAGAATCCGGAGACTTGCTAGTCGAGGCCCCCACTGTCTCGTCCAAAGTTCAGACTGCGGTATGGGGACACAGGAGATCCCTTGAAGGAGTTGACGTGGTTGATGCCAGGAGAACAGGAGGCTGCTGAACAGACCTTCGCCGGTGTTCATCTGAAACGAGCGGTGAGAGCCCCTCGGTGAAGAGCCCCTCGGTGACGACTGTACGGTGAGGGTCTCTGCCGACGTCTGGAAGGAACTGGCAGCCTGGGTGGTGGGGGAGGATGGGATTCTGAACAAAATGGTCTGCGTTGCCTTTGAAGGAGTTGAGGGAAGTCTCGGTTGGAGGCGTAGGGGGAGCGGGACAGGGAGTTGTTCCGATGCCAGTAGGAAACCTTGCTCAGAGCTTGCAACATGGCTTTGGTGGCTGTGGAAGCCCCATCAATGTCTTCGTAGTCATGGCAACCAATGTAGTCCAGCGAACTTCTTCTGAGGTGGTCAGTGGCATGAGGCTGTTAACAACAGAATCAATTTTGTGTGTAATAAACAAAGAAAAGTTCTTTATTGTGTATTTACTGCTAACGGTTCAAGTCTGCAGTGGAGGCCATACAGAATCTATACACACTGATGTATGTTCAATTTACTTTTCTTTTCATCCTGTACTGAATCTATACACTGTAAAAATGTCTACTTAATTAGACAACACAATATATTATATTGCTTACAACTTTTCTTTACTCTCTCATCTTTTTTTTTCAATGTTTCTGGGCATGTTGTTTTGAAGAGACAGACTATCTAACATGATTTTTAACTAGAGTTGTTGCTCTTTAGTCAAGCTTTCTCCATGGATACATTCCGCAAGTTCAAATACCACTCTAAGAAGTCTGTCTCAAGAATTTTGGGTGGTCATGGCATGACATGGGATGGACTGGCATTGACTTCAGATGGACTGGCCCTGACAATGGATGGACTGACCTTAATGATTTGTGGACTGACTCTGACGATGTGTGGACTGGCCTTGACATAGGTGGACTGACCTTGGACAATGGGTGGACTTGAACTGAAATGGGATGGACTGACCCCAACGATGGGGTGGACTGACCTTAACGATGGGCGGACTTGGCGTAGACATTGGGGGAGAGCTGTCGGTGGGGGTTGCTGGCCATGAGGGCCATGCCGCTGCTTGGCCTGGCGCTGCTGGTTCTGGTACTGCAGCAGTACATGAAGATCACCATGCACAGGAACACCGCCCCAAACGTGCACGCCGTGATGATCAGGAACTTGGACATCTCGTCAATGGGAGAGTGGGTCACGCCTGCACATCAGGGGCAATGGGGTTTTTGAGAATCATGGCTTTTCTGAGGCAGGGCTGGCGACCTGGAGTGTTTTAGGTGAATTCATTAACCTGGTGATCTGATCAAAGCACTGGAATCTCAATGAGATAGTGGGATTTAAAACCCTTGTGGAGGCCGAATGGAGAACCTGGTTTTTCAGTCGCCCACGCGCAGACTTGCTAGTGCTTGAAGCTATGTGTGTTTGTATGAATGCAGAGAATGGAATAAGCGCGTTGCAGATCCTGTTCTCAGGGGGGGGGGGTTTTTTTTTTTTTTCATTCACAGCCGGGTAAATGTGTTATAAGCAGTCCAGGCCTTAGTAATGTATGGCCAGGTCTTCGGTTTGCCTCAAGGACGTCCATCCGGCGCTGCAACTCCTTGTCTTGGACAGGGAATTATCATCCAGATGCATGCCTGTACCACGCAGACTTACAGACAGCGCTCGATGTCTGCGAAGGGAGGTTCGCCGGTGTGTCTATTGACTCGCTGCCTGGCATTGCCCTTGTCTTATGTTCCTTCTGCAAGATGTGGCAGCCTTGAAAACCACCCAATGTGATTGGCTGGGTTATAACAATGAAACTAATGAACGAGGTGCGGATAATCCATTTGAAATACTTAATTCTAACGTCTCGATTGTTTGCTCGAGAGCTGCTTCCAGAGTCTAGCTGTTACCTGAGTCGAGCTGCTGCCAGAATCCGTGTAATACCGCCACTAGCTGCTATCGCAGTCCGTCTGCTGCCAGATCTAGCCGCTGTACGAGTCTAACTGCTATCAGAGTCTAGTTGCTATGGGGGTCCAGTTACTATCAGAGTCTAGCTGCTGCCAGAGTGTAGCTGCTATCAGAGTCTAGCTCTACCAGACTCCAGCGGTTGTCAGTCTAGCTACTGTTGGGAGTCTAGTTGTTGCTAGAGGTGACCTGCTATCCGAGTCCAGCTGCTGATGGAATCCAGCGACCGCGCTTACATAGAAATAGAATCATGGAAAGCATTAGCAGCTTGGAGAGTTGTGTGTTCACCGGTTTCCTAGGAGAAATTATTTACCTGTTTGGAATATTCATTTAGTCATTGCGACGTATCCTGTTTTGCTCTCGTTTTTGCTGCATTCTCTTTGTGCAGTTTTTTGTGGTTTGTTTTTAGGACTGCTTACGTGCGTCTGGTATTCCGCTCTTGATGTACTAGCGTCTCCAACTCTGGAATGTTAACACGCATCTGACTATTGTGTCTTAGTGCCCAGGATCAGTTTTTTTAATAGTGTAGAACACGTATGTGCGTTCGTGTAAAAAAAAATAAGTCCACCACCACAAAAGTCAGCGGTCTTTATAATCAGGCAACAAGATGAAACTAATCCGCCAAATCTGCACGATGAAGTCTCTGTAGGAAGAAAGGCCGTTGCCTTCTGCCCTTTCCCCTTTCCCCCTTGCCACATTCCCGCCCATGTACACCTCCCCCTGCCCTTTTCTCCCCGTCTACCCCTCTTCCCCAACCCCCATCCCCCTGTCTGCCCTATCCGCGCTCCCCCCCCCCCCCCCCCCCCACACACACACACACACACACCAAGAGTGTTTACATGCGCTGTTGTCGCTTTAGTTTGTGATTTGGGAACGGTAGCTTAGGTCTTTTCTTTAGCACTTTGTTGTTTGTTTTCTTTATCCTAGCACACGTAAGCACTCACAACGAACATGAAATACATAGATAGTCGTGCCCTTCGTATTTACTATTCATTGTGAGTGCTGGTAGGTGCCACGGTTAAGAAAACAAACGATCCCACCCAAGACTGTTAGTGTTAGCAGACTTCCAACAAGAAGCTTCATATCCACCACCTCAGCCAGAAGAAATCAAGACGAGACTCTATGAGAAGAACAATCTTCATTGTTGAAGATTTTTTTATGTCGTCAAGGAGATTGCAAAAAAAAAAAATCTTCTGTGTCGTTAACATTGTGCTGTAACGTTTAGAACTGCCTTTTGAAGGAAGGGTGTTCTGTTTAATTTGTTTACGTCACAAAAGCAGATGAATCATATAAGAATTTTGACTTGAGAATGTTATCATAAAAATATATGCCTTGTGAAAAACTAAGCTGACTTTTGTTTTGCTTTTGTTTTGTTGTCGAAGTACTGCCGTCTGTTAATCTTTGTTCTGCAGTTGGAAAATCAATGTTTCTTCCAGTAAACCGATTCATATTGATCCTGTAGGACAAAACGAGCTGGTCCCCTTCCCAATGCACCAGCTGCGCCTGTGAGGATGGGCAAGTGCGTTGCGCCAGGGTGACCTGTCCCCCCGTCACCTGTAAACCTGGCCAGGTCCCACAGAACTTACCTGGACAGTGCTGCCCCAGGTGTCTACCGTCAGGACGTTGACACCAGAAGCTCAGCCCACAAATCAGCGGTGTCTTTCTGGTAAGTCCGATCCAGCGGATGAAAGGCCTAGGAGCAGACAATACAAATAGATAGAGCAGACAATACAGGCCTAGGAGCAGACAATACAAATAGATAGGAGCAGACAATACAAATAGATCTGCCTTCGAGAGGGATTACGACGGTTCCCCTCAGGCAGCTAGTGAGGGGTTTCTCATATTTGTAATATATTTCCCCCATTTTCTTCATCTTTTTTTCTAAAAGTTCAAATTCTTGCCAAGTCATTACTATAATGATTGAAGAATTGTTAGCCTACACTTGTTTTTCCCCCTACTTAATTGTTCGGTCGCAGCCACGAGACCCTCTTCTAGATTCCCTCATCTTAGTAATTAATTCGTTTGTCCAACAACTTTAATTAATGTGCAATGTGGTCTCAAACTTGGCGGATGTTGTGCAGCGTATATGGCCTACACCTCCTTGATGAACCTGAAACGGACATTGTGGGCACAACATTTTTGCACAACATGTCAAGGTAGTTGTCACCATTGACTGTGTTCTCAATAAATGACATGCCCTGCGTACAACAGACCATTCACACAGTGACACACAATATAAAGCCTATTTTAGAAAACAGGATTATCAATCTACTTTTGCACCACCCTGTATAACTCACTCGGTCATCCAAACATTACGAACACACAAACCTAAGACTTTTTAGTTCATTTGTGGTGTAAGATATCTAAAATGGCCCTTCACATTTTTTTGCACCTATTTGGACAGACTATTGATGTTTCTACGTACTGGCATTTGTTTGACTGAAAGAAATACACGTGGAAAGAGCAGACGTTTTGACTGCACGTGATTTATTGACAATGTGAAGTCCCAAAACACTGCGCCTTAACGATTTATTGACTCCAAGCTTGGTGCCTCTTATGCCGTGAGTACTTACTTACGTGTTGTCTGTCTGTCTGTCCGTCTGTCTCTCTGTCTCAGTCACTTAGTCTGTCCATCTGTCTTGATGTTGTGTTGGGAGTGGTTGAAATGTAGGGCAACGGGTTTGATCCTACAGGGCCCCAAACGCACATTTCTCCTGTCAGAGCCGCAACATTGTATAAGCTATCCACTGCCAACTGTGTGGCAAGATCTATATAGGTGAAACATCCCGCACACTTGAGACACGCATCTCTGAACACCTGGCTGACATCTGCCACCACCGAATCAAACCCGTTGCCCTACATTCAAACACTCCCAACACAATATCAAGTATGTGAAAGACTTGGCACTCCGGCAATCACAGAGTGACAACTTTGACCGCACTAAATGAGAGACCCATCTCACTGGAGAGTGGAGAGTGAGTGATTGTCGCGCCAGCAGCAGCAAGAGAGTGTATGTGCTGTTTGATTGACAATTTTAGATGGTTCCAATTATCTCTTTGTGTTAAAAGTGGTATCAGTTGGTTCCTTTCCAAATGCATGATACGGTGGTGTAAATATCGTTTTGGACTTTTCAATAACGTTTTTTACAACTACACTTTAAAGTTTTTGCTTCTGTAATTTTCATCCAATTTCCACTGTGTTTCTTCAATGCAAAAGGTCTGTGAATAGTGTTCATCTTTTGACCAAGGCCTATAGGCTACTGTGTTGGCCTTTGTTTCATCCTTGTGGGCTGTTGTGACTGTGACTGTGAACACTGATCATCAATTGCTGTTTGCCTTGCCAGTGTGCATGCAGGCCTCTGTGAACATGTGTTTTCTTCTTTTTTTCAAACACTTTTCTTTTCAATACTTCAACTTCAAGTGCGTTTGAAAACTGACAAACAAACAACAACAACAACAACAACCACAAAGATAACAACCACCTAGCCTTGTCTGTGTTTATACTACACACAATCTACTGTGCATTGTGTATTTCCTGCTCAATCACTTCAAGTGGTTGAAACCTCACCATACAATATTACAACCAGCCAAATTCTTGTCTAACCCTCACCCTTACTCACAACTATCCTACATAATGGATCTGTCCTTAATCAAGCAGACTGGACAGCGAGCGCTGAATGACAACAAGAGCTACCTCAGCAGAGAGGTCTACCAGTGCATCCGTCATTTGGGGCTATGTCTGAAGTCCCGCTCTGCACGGTGCTGTTGAGCTCTATGCCTCCACTGACTTTGGCACAACCTGCCTCCAGCTGCCCCTGTCCAACGCAATGCGACTCCACCTACACTGGCCTGCCTGACACACCGCCTCCCTACAACAGTCCACCTCTGCTGCCAGCACTCACTCTCAGCCTGGCCATGCTGGCTGTTCTGGGCTGCCTGGCTTCTCAGCAGCCGCTGAATCTGTCACCACATGTCCAGCCTCCTCACTCTCTGCCACTCTGTCAGAGTGCCCTTGCATCTCAACTCCTGCTGCCTGATCCCCACCCCCCCCCCCCCCTCCACCACCACTTTATCTTCCTTCACCCCTACCGCCTTCCTCAGCTGTGCTTCTACCATCTTCATCTCTGCAACTGACGTCATCCACCCCTCTGCCATCCTCGTCTCCACCCTCGTCCTCTCCTCAACAGTTCTCATCCACCCCCCCCCCTGACCCCTGCCCCCACTGACTTTTACTTCATCTCTGCCATCTTCGCCTGTGTCTCCTGTCCTAGCGGCGCTAGCTTCACAACTGCCTCTGTCTCCTCATTCTCAGCCACTACCAGCCCTGACTACGCCCCGCCCCAACCATCGCCGTCTTCACCATCTCCATGCAGCCCCTGTGACACTCACTCCTGTTCTGTTCGATCATCAACATGTGACTCTGTGTTCCGTGACTCGCCTTCATTGTCTCAGTTTTCATCCTCTTTTTTCTCCAAGTCTGTCAGTCTTCAAAATCGTCGAAATGTTTCAAAGGAACCATCATCACCCCACGTTTCATTCTGTCTGTAAACCTACCACTTTAAAAATGTGTTTGTTCTATGCTCAATCTGTATGTAAAGATGGCAAAGCTGACGTAATAGCTGATTTCATCCTGGATGAGCAAGTAGACATTGCGTTTCTGACTGAAACATGGCTAACTCAGTCGGTCATGAACCAGTCGAAAAGTGTCTCACCCCGAGTGGCTACTCGCTTGCCTCCTTCACCCGCCCATCTCTAGGTGGCGGTATTGCCATTCTCTGTAAGGACTCCCTCCATCCTCTCCTGTCTTTCTCACAGTCTCTTCCTTTCTCCCATCCTTTTGAATACGTCAAAGTATCCTACCAATCCACCCCAGACCCCATCACCTTCTCCTGTGTCTATCGACCTCCACCTAGCTCCGCCAACAAGCTCACCACATCCATGTTTCTGTCTGACTTTGATCAGCTACTCGACCACAACAGCCTCTTGCCAGGAAACCTCCTCCTCGTCCTCGGTGACATTAATGTCCACTACAGCAACCCCCGACTCCTATGACACCAGACGCATCTGCAGCTCTCTGTCCAGTCACAACATGACATGACATTTTCTGAACCAACCCAA
Organism: Conus betulinus; assembly: GCA_016801955.1. Lineage (NCBI taxonomy): Eukaryota > Metazoa > Mollusca > Gastropoda > Neogastropoda > Conidae > Conus > Conus betulinus. Next base: position 46,475 of record JADBJO010012637.1, on the reverse strand, counting down.
CAAGCGATCACGCCAATCCAGCTTCTCGAAACTGTGTAGTTCTTTCAACTGGTATAACTTCTGCCCTGCCATCCGACCACTCTGCAATTCTCTGCTTTCTCGACATCTCCCCTCCTACTCGTATTAGGCACACCATAACTCGCCATAATCTCAAATTTATCAATCTCTCTACTTTTTCATCTGATGTTGCCGTCGTCTTCTTTCTGAAAAGTCACACAACCTTGCTGAACACTTAAACACTATTCTCTACCGTCTCCTTGACACTCACGCCCCAGATGCACTCGTCTTTTACCTAACCGCCCCCCTGCTCCCCTGGCTAACTCCAGAGATTGCCCGTGCTAAGCGTGCCCATCGCAGAGCTCAGCGCGGATGGCGTAAATCCAAACTCACCATTCACAAGCAACTCTTCCACACTGAAAGAACACGAATATCAACCCTTATCGCATCTGCCCAAAACCAGATACTTTCAAAACAAAATAGTGACCTCCCCTTCCTCTAAAAAAACTCTTCACAACTATGAATCATCTTCTTAGCACACAAAAAGCTCACCTCTTCCAACAACACACCCTTACAAAGAACTCCCAACTGTATTCTCCAACTACTTCACCACCAAAATGCAAACTGTCCGTGAAAAGCTTGACGTAACACCTTGTCAACCCTGCCCACCCGACCCACCCTTCTCTGGTTCGCCCCTTAGCAGTTTCACCCCAGTCTCACAGGAAGAACTTCTCATTACAATCAGATCCATGTCTCTCAAAAAACTTGAGAACTTGATCTTCTTCCAGCTTCTCGCTACTCAGACTGTCTTCCTACTCTCCTTCCATTCATCACTGACACTATCAGCACTTCCCTGGAAAACTGGAACTGTCTCTGATTCTGTTGAGTCTGCCATTGTCCGCCCTCTCCTCAAGAAACCTTGATCCAAACGAGCTGAAAAACTACCAACCTATCTCTAACCTCTCTTTCCTATCAAAACTCTTAGAAAAAGTCGTTCTCAATCAGCTGAACTCTCCTTCTCTGCCAACTCAATCCTTAATCAGCCTATCCCCAGTTCCACAGTACTGAAACAGCCCTGCTCCACATTCTCAGTGACCTGTTCCTGCAACCGATTCTGGTATAAAGTCTCTCTTCTTACTCTCCTTGACCTGTCGGCAGCCTTTGATACCATGGACCATGCTATTCTCCTCACCAGCCTCCAGCACACTTTTGGTATCTCTGACATCAATGTCACTCATTCTAGGCCTGCAAATTTGACCTAGGGTGTCCCACAAGGATCTGTCTTTGGCTCTGTTTCTTCACTCTACACCTCTCCCCTGTCAACCATCATCAAATCCCACTCCCTTAAACACCCCTTCTACGCTGATGGCACCCAACTTTATGACAGTGACGCGCCCAACAATGTTCAGACCCTCTTGACTCACACATCTGACTGTTACTCTGACGTTAAGAATTGGATGACAAACAGTAAACCAGCTCAGTGATGACAAAACAGAGGCAATTCTGATCAGCACACGTCAAAAGCTCTCTGAACTGCCGCCCTCTCTTTCTCTTCACCCATGCAACACATCCATATAATTTCCGACTCCACCAAGAATCTGGGTGTCCACCTCGATTCTACCCTTTCTATGCAACACTTTGTGACCCAAACTGCCAAATCTTGCAACTACCACCTTCGTCGCGTCAGACTGATCAGAGAGCATCTTTCTACTGAAGCAACTGTCAAACTTGTCCTCTGTTTCATTATGTCTCGTATCGTTTACTGAAACTCACTCCTTTCTGGTGTCAATGAATCCTCTATTCACACCCTACAACGCATTCAGAACAATGCCGCACGCCTTATACTCAAGAAGAAAAAGATTGACCACATCTCCCCTCTTCTGTCACAACTTCACTGCGATGTAATTTAGAATTGTCGTAGTATGTTTACGTCAGATGTTGAAGTCGTCATAGGAGGATGCAGAGGGGCTTCTTGACTGGATGCCTGCCATGGATTGTTGTCGTTATGTGTACTACTCTTCAGAACTAGTTTTATGTGTTTTGTCTTACTTGAAGAACATTGTAACTGTATAAAAACACAATTTGGTGTCAGAAGTGAGATTTTTCTGTCAACTTTTCTTCTGATGGTGTTTATGGTTGATTTTTTTTTTGTTTTGAAAAGGAAAGAAAGGCTCACGAACCAACACTGTTTAATTGCTTAACTACGGGGTTTACATATTGCAGATCACGGGTTTTGAAAGTTGATGGTCGTTAGAGAAATAACGAACGTAAACAAACGTGGCAGAATATCTAGATCGAAACCAAGCGGCACCGTTAGGTCAGGCTTTTCGTGCAAAGTATAACCCGTCCTGAACAAACTAGACATGCATTCGCGGAATTTAGAATCTGCGTTGAGAAAGTCCAGAAGACAGTGGGACAATTACGAAGTTGCGTCACGTCTCAGTGCTGAATCTAAGCAGTATAGGGGTGCAGTCTTGCTAGCATGCATTGGCGAAGATGCTTTGTGAGGCATACAAGGGTCTTCCTTTCGCTGAAGGAGAGGACAAAGGGGACACTGATGTCGTATTGGCGAAGTTCCAGGATTTTTGTGTTGGAGAAACCAATGTAATCTATGAAACTTTTATGTTTAATAAAAGATGTCAAGAAGAGGTTGAAAACACACTGAATCTTATGTCACTGCCTTGCGCAAGTGAGCAAAAACTTGTAATTTTGGACAGAACTTGGAGGACCGCATGCTGAGAGACCGGCATAGTGGTGGGAGTTCGCCTCCCGATCCCTTCCTTTCCACCCTCTATCACTCTTCCTATCCGCCCCACTCATAAGAGTCTCGCCTACTCACCTCCCGGATCGCCCCTCCTGCCCCCCGACCTACCCCCTCCCCTGTCTCCTCCCCACCATCATCCGCTCCCCCCCCGGATCTCCACCCCCTCCCTCGCCGCCTCACCCTCTCTCCCTCCCCCCCTAAAATATCACTCCCTGCAGGACTATTCTCCCCCCACGATCCGCCGCCGCATTCCCCGCTCCACCTCCTCCCCCCGAAATCCCTATCTCACGACCCCTCCACCCAAACCCCCCTTCCCGCCCCACCGCTACTCCTACCCCTGGGGCCTATCTTCCCTCCCCCCTCATAAGACCTAGTCCCCCTTTTACCATGGCACTATTCTCTCCATCCCCTCCCTCCTCCCATACCTCACACAGACCCCTCCTCCCTCAGCCTCTTCACAACTGACCCCTAGACGAGACCTGCCCCTCACTGATAATCCCTCTCCAGCGGGGAAGCACCCCTCAACCCCTCACACATAACTAAATCCACCCTCAGAGCTTACAAAAAAACTCCGCTCACAGCCAATCCGAACATCATACTACCCCACCCCGAGCCTCCCCCTCTCTCTCTCTCCCCCCAGCCCCCCCCACCGCCCCAAGCATCCTCCCTCTTTCCCTTGCCACCAGCCTCGATTATCATGCGAGCTCTCCCTCAAACCCTTCCCTCGCGCCCCCCCCTGCCTCTACCCTCAGCTCCTCCTCCCACTCCGCCCCCCCTCCCCTCCACCTCCCTCCCCGCCCCCTCCGCTCCCCCCCCTCCCCACTCCTCCACCCCCATCTCCTCCCCACTCGAGCTCCCCTCCCTTCTCCCCTGCCCCTCACTCCTCCCTCCCGCTCTCCCCCTCCCCCCCTCCCTCCTCCCTCTCTTCCTCAACCCCCCTCATCCGCAGGTTCCCCTCCCCCCTCTCCTCCCCCCCTCCCTCCCATCTCTCCGCTCCTCCTCCACTCCCCTCCCCCTCCCCCCCCTCCCAGCTCTCTCTCTCTCCTGCCCATCCTCCCCTCCACTCTCCCTCCCAGCCCCTCCACTCCTCCTTTCAACCTGCTCCTCCCTCCCTCCCTACCCTCCCTCTCACCTCCGTGCGCCCACCTCTCTTCCCCTCTCACTCCTCCCCATCCCCTCTCCCCCCTCCCCTCTTCCTCTCTCTCACTGCTCTCCTCTCAACCCCCCCCCTGCTCGGCCTCTCCCCCCCGACTCCCCCCCCCTCACCCCCCCCCCCCCCCCCCCCCCCCCCCCCTCCTCCTACTGCCACCCACCCCCCGGCCCCCCCCTCCCTTCTCCGCCTCCTCCTCACCTCCCCCCTCCCCCCCCACTCCTCCCCACTCGCTCCTGCCGCCAACCCCCCCTCCCCCCCCTCCCCCCTAGCCCTCCCCTCCCTCTCCCCCCTCCCCCCCTCTCTCCCTCTCCGACCACTACCGCCCTCCCTGGCCTCCCCTCCTCCCCTCCTTCTCCTCTCTCCTCCCTCCCCCCCCCCCCATCCCCTCCCTCCCTCCCCCCCCCCCCTCCCCGACTCTCTCCCCCTCCCCCCCCCCACCTCCCCTCTCCCCCCCCCCCCCCCCCCTCCCCTCCCTCCGCCCTCCCCCCTCTCCCCCCCCCCCTTTCGCCCTCCTCCCCTCCTCAGCACCCCCCCCCCCCCCTCCCTCCCCCTCCCCCCAGCTCCCACCCCCCACCAGCCCCCTTGCCCTCCTCTGCCTCCCCCCTCCCCCTCCCTCCCCCCCCCCTCTCCCCCCACCCCCCCCTCCTCCCCTCCTCCCACCTCCTTCGTCCCTCCCCCCCCCTCCCCCCCTCTCCCCCCCCCCTCCCCCCCCTTGCCTCCCCCCAAATCCTCCTCCCCTCCCACCCACTCCCCGCTCCCTCCCCTCCCCCTCCCTTCCCTCCCCCCCCCTCACTCCTCTCCCCTCTCCTTGCTCCCCCCCCCTCCCCCCCCCCCTTCTCCTCTCCCTCCACCTCCCCCCTCTCCCCGCTCTCTCCCCTCCTCCTAGCCCCTCCCCCTCCCTCCTCCCCTCCTGGTCTCCCCCCCCACTCTCCCCCCCTCCCTCCCTCCCCTCCCCCCATCGTCTCCCCACCTCCTCCCATCCCTCTCCCTCCCTCCCCCCCTCCCCTTCTTTCCTCTCCCTCATCCTCTTCATCATCTCCCCCCCCTCCCCTTTTCCTCTCCCTCCCCCTGCCTTCCCTCCCCCACCTCTCCTCCCCCCCCTCCACCCTCACTCTCCCCCCCTCCCCCTCCTCTCCCCTCACTCCCCCCCCCTCACTCACTCCTCGCCCTCCGGCTTCTCCCCCCCCCCCCCCCCCCTCCTCCTCCCCTTCCCGCCTCCCCCTCCCCCCTCCCCTCTCTCCTCATCCTCACTCCCCCCCTCCTCCCCCCCGCCCCCCCCCCCCTCCGCCTCCCTCCACCCCCCTCCTCCCCCCCCTCCTCACACCTCCCCTCATCCCCCATCCACCCTTCCAGCCCCCCCCCCTCGCCCTCCCCCCCCCCTCCCCCCCCCTCCCCCCCTCCTCACCCACTCCCTCTCCCCCCCCTGCTCTCTCCCTCCCTCCCCCTCCTCCCCCCCCTCCTCCCCCCCTCCCCATCTTCCCTCCCCCCCTCCCCTCCCCCCCTCCCCGCCTACCTTCCCCACCCCCCCTCCCCACTCGCCCTCTCCCCCTCTCTCCCGCTCCCCCCTCCTCCTCTCACCCCTACCTCCCCTCCCTCTCCTCCCCCCCCTCCCAGCCACTCCCCCCCTCCTCTCCCCCTCCCCCCCTCTCCCCTCCTCCCCTCTCCCCTCATCACTCCCCCACCCCCCTCTCCTCTCCTCCCCCCTCCCCCCCTCCCTCGCCCCTCCTCCCCCTCGCCTCCCCCCCTTCCGTCCCCCCCTCCCTCCGGCGCTCCCCCCTCCTCCCTCGCCTCCCCCCCCCTCTCCCCCCCCCCCCCACCAATCCTCCTCCCCCTAGCTACGCCTCCCCCCACTTACTCGCCCACTCCCCCCCCCCCTCCTCCTCACCCGTCTCCTCATCCTCCCCTCCCCCCCCCTCCGCCCTCCCCCCCTCCCCCCTCTCCCCCCCCCCCCCCGGCCTCCCCTGGCACTCTCCTCCCTCGCCTCCATCCCCCGGCCTCGCCGGCCCTCCTCACCCCCGCCCCGCACTCTCTCCCCCTCCCCCCACTCCCCCGCCCCTGCTCACCCTCTCCTCCCTCCCCTCTCCGCCTTCCCTCCCCCCCTCCTCCCACACCTCCCCTCCACCCCCCCCCCTCCCCCCCCCCCCCCCCTCCCCCCGCCTCTCCTCCCCTCCTCTCTCTTCCTCTCCACCCTCTCTCCCCTCCCTCCATCCCCCCCTCCCCCAACGTCCTCCCCCCTCTCCCCTCCCCCTCTCCCTCCCACTCCTCCCCCCTCCCCCTCCTCCCTGCCCCCCCTCCCCCCTCCCCGCCCCCTCACTCCCCCCCTCCCCATCTCCCCACCTCCTCCCCCCCTCCCCCCTCCCCCCTCCCCCTTCTCCCCTCCCCCCCCCTTCTCCCCCCCTCCCTCCCTCCCCCCCCTCAACTCTCTTTCCTCCCCTCCCCCCTCCCTACCTCCCCCCGCACCCCTCACTCCTCCCCCCTCCCCCGCTCCTCCCCTCCACTCTCTCCGCCCCCCCCCTACCCTCCCCTTCTCCCTCCCTCGCCCTTTCCCTCCCTTCCTCCCCCCTCTCCTCCCCATCCCCTCCCTCCCCTCCCCTTCCCTCTCTCACCTCGCTCTCCCCCTCATCTCCCCCCCTCCCCCCCTTTCCCTCGCCCTCATCCGTCCCCCCTCCCCCCCTCCCCTCTCCCTCCCTCCTCCTCTCCCCCTATACCCCCCAGCCCTCCTCCACTCCCGCCCCCCCTCTCCCCTATCTCCCCCTCCCCTCTGCCTAGCCAATCTCTCCCCTTCCCTCCTCCCCCCTACCCCCCCCCCCTGCACTCCATCCCCTCTTCCCCTTACCCCCACCCCTACTAGCTTCTTCCTCCCTCCTGCCGCCCCCTCTCCTCTCTCGCCCAGCTTCCCATGCCCCTCCCCAAGATCCTCCCCTACTACCTCTCCCTCCCCCCCCCTTCCCCCCCTACCTCCTTCCCTCCTCTCCCCTCCCCCCCTGCCCACTCCCTCCCCGCCCCGGTCCTACCTCCGCCCCCCCACCCTCCCCCTCCCTCCCCCCCCCCCTCCCACCTCTCTCCGCCCCCCTTCTCTCCCCCCCCCCCTATCTCCCTCCCGCCCCTATCCCAATCCCCCCCCTCCCCCCTCCCTCCCCTCCTCCCTCATCCCCACCCTACTTCCCCCCGCTCTCCCCCCCCTCTCCCCTCCTCCCCCCCTCCTCCCTCCCTCCCTCGCTACTCCTCCCTCCCCCCTAACTCCCCTCTCCCCCCTCCACCCGCCCTCCCCTCCTCCTCTCCCTCCCTCCCTCCCCCCCCCTCCTACCCCCTCTCCCTCTACTCCCTCCCCCTCTCCCCACTCTCCCCCCCTCTCCCTTCCCCTCCCCCTCTCTCCTACCCCTCCTCTAACCCCAGCCTCTCCCTCATCCCCCCCTCCCCAATCCCCATCCTGCCCCTGCTCCCATCCCTCACCATCCCTCCTCCTCCCCCCCGCACCCTCCTCCCCCCCCTCCTCCCCCCCCCCTCCCCCCGAGCTTCTCTCTCCGCCTCTTCCCTCCCCCCCCCTCTACTCCCCTCCCTCCTCCCTCTCTCTCCCCCCTACCCCTCCCTCCCACTCCCCTCAACCTTCCCCCATCCCTCCTCGCCTCTCCTTCCCCTCCCCCCGCTCCCTCCACTCCCTACTCCCCCCTCCTTCCGACCCCCCCCTACTACCTATCCTCCTCCCCTTCACTATCTCCCCCCCCTCACCCCTCCGATCCCCCTCCACCCTACCTCTCTCCAGCCCTCGCATCACTCCTCCGCCCCCCGCCTACCCCTCCCCTCCCCCCCCCCTCCCCCCTCTCCCTCCTCTCTCTCCCCCAACCCCCCAACTCTCCTCCCCCCCTATCCACTCTCCCTCCCCCCTCCCCCTCCCCCCCCTGACCCCCCCCCCCTCCCTCCTCCCCTTTACCCTCCTCCCCTCCACTCTTCCCCTCCCCCTCTCTCCCCCTCCCCCCCCCCCCCTCCTCCCTTGTCCACATCCCCCCACTACCCCCCCTCCCTAACTCCCCGCCCCCCCTTCCCTCCACCTCTCCTCCCCCCCTCTTCACCTCCACCTTCCCCAGCCTCTCCCTTCCCCCCGCCTCTCCACTCCCCTCCCCCTTCTCCCTCCCCCCCCCACCCCCCCACCCCCCCACCCCCCCACTATCCCCTCACCCCCCCGATCCACTCTCTCGCCTCCCCTCTCTCTCCTGGACTCGACGGCCTAGCCCACCTCCCCCTTTACCTCTACTCCCCTCTTCCTCTCCCTCCCCTCCCTACTTCTTCACCCCTTTCCCACCCCCTCCCTCCCCCCCCCTACTCCCCTCCCCCGCCTCCCCCCGCCCTCCTCCCTACCTCCCCCCATCCCTCCGTCCCCTCCCCCCCCCTCCTCTCCCTCTTCCCCTCCCTGCCTCTCACCCCCCACCGCTCCCCCCCTACCCCCTCACCTACATTCCCCTCCTCCCTTCCCTCTCAGATCTCTTAGCACTCTTCTCCGTCCCTCTCCCTTCCCCTTCCCCACTCCTCCATCACCACCTCCCTCCGCCCCCAGATAGACCTTCTCCCCACCCTCCCCCCTCTCCCCCCCCTCCGCTGTCCTCCCCTCCTCCCTCTCCCCACCTCCCTCTCCTCGGGCTTCCCTCCCCCCCCCCTCACCCGCCCCTCTCTCGCCCCCCTCTTCTTCCGTCCTTACCACCTCCCCTAAGCGCTCCCCCTCCCCCCGCTCCCCCCCTCTACCCTCTCCTCCCCCAGCTACCTAGCTCCGCTCCTCCTCCCCACCCCCGCCTCCCGCCCCCCTCCCTCTCTCCCTCTTCCCACTCGCATCTCCCTTAATCATCCCTCTCCTCCCCTAACCCTCATCCTCCCTCCCCCTCTACACACCCCCCCCCTCCCCCCCCCCGCTCCCTCCTCTCCTCCCCCCCCCCATCTCCCCCCCACCCCTCCTCCCCCTCCTCCTCCATCCCCCCCATCTCACCTCTCCCTCCCAGCCATCCCCGCGCCTCACCCCTCTCGATCTCTCCCCTCCCCCCTCCTCCCTCCCCCCTGTCCCCCGGCCCTCCCTCTCTCTCTCTCTCCCCCCCCTCTATCTCCTCGCCAGCCCATCCCCCCCCTCCCCCACATCCTCCTCCGCCCTCGTTCATCTCCTCCCCACTCCTCCTCCTACTCTCTTCTCTACCCCTCCCCCTCCCCCCCCGCTCCTTCTCCCAAGCTAATCATTCTGCCTCTCTATTTTATCCTCCTCCTCACCCTCCCAGACGGCTCTAACCCGGCGGAAATTACACCGACTGTCCTCTTCATAATCCACTCCTAACTGTGACCCCCCCCCCCCCCATCCTGAGCCCCTCACCCGCAATCCCTCCATCAGCTTTTTTTTATTTCTCCTTCCTCCCTTTTTCTCCTCCTTCGCTCCTCTCCTCCCCCCCCCCTCTCCTCTCTCTGCTCTCTCCTCCTTTCTGCTCGCTCTCTTCTCTTCCACCCTTAGTGATCTGACCATCCCGGTCACTCTCGCTGGAATTTTTCCAGAGACGCTCACCCGCCCTTACATTAATTTTGTCCCACCGGAAGCATTGTGTATGCCAACAGCCATTCATGAACGTGAAACTAGAGACCATAAAGAGAAGAGAGAGAGAGGACCTAGGGGGGGGCCAAACGGAAATAGCTCATTGATGACGCACAGGACATGAATAACAGGACAGAAAAAATGGGGGCTGGGGGACCTCCGCATGCTGTTATCGAGAAGTTGCATCGCCTAGCCCTGTTACCTTATCAGAGCTGTCTATTAACATCCCTCACAAATTAATTCGCCTGAGGAAGACGCGATGAAAGCCCTGAGGCCTCAAACCAAATAGCTAGACGAACCTCTGGAGGTCGCTTCAGACATTCTGCCTACCTGTTCTACTCCTCTCGCTCTCCAGAACTTATCCAAATACCTCCTCACCCTCTCCCCCGAGCCCTGAGGCGCTCCCCTCGCATCCTCAAACCGGATTAGGATAGTACCCAGCCCCAGATAATCTCTCACAATAATTGAGATAGGGTGGGCGAGACACGTGAAACAACCTAACCGTCAGTAACCTGTCTCCACTGAACGCACTTGTGCCTCGCCTCCCTCCTCCTCCTCCGCCTCTTTCTCCCGTCCTCATCCACTCTCTCCAACCCCCAATCCCTACTAAACTACACAAGGTCGGTCAGGCGACGGTTTGCAGCTTTGCAGCAAAAGAAACAAAATTTGACATACACACAAAATCAAAAGGCAGAAAAGAAGTGTGGAAGATGCGGAAAAGGGCATGAAAAGAATGATTCTTGTCCGGCTAATAGCTGTTTGCAGAAAGTCTTCTAAAAAGGGACATTATGATGCGATGTGTTTCAAGGTAGTCAAAAGAAAACCAAAGCAGTGTGGAGGTTCTGTAAATGAAGTTCAAGAGGAAGAAGTGTTTCTTGGAGCTGTTTCACAGACAAAGAGACAGACGGATGACTGGCATGTGCAGGTAGGATTAGAAAAGGAGAGCATTCTTTTCAGAATGGACACTGGAGCAGACGTGACAGTCATTCCCAAAGCTCTGGTGCCCAAAACATAAATATGCACTTCATGAACCATTCAGAAAGTTGTTTGGTCCTGGTCGAGCTGAACTTCAAGTCCTTGGGAAGGATATTTATGTGGTGGACAAGTTAGAACATCCTCTGCTTGGTAGGCCAGCTATTGAAGCACTCAGTCTTGTGAAAAGAGTGAACGCAGTTAGTGACTGCACATTTCCAAAAGTCATATCCAAAGCTATTCCAGGGACTGGGAAAAATGAAGGAGACGTACACCATTAGGCTGAAAGAAAATGCAGCGCCTTTTGCAGTCTGTGCTCCTCGACGTATCCCTCTCCCTCTACAGAAGAAGGTGGAAGTAGAACTTCAGCGTTTGCAGGACTTAAATGTGGTAAGGCCTGTGACAACACCAACAGATTGGTGTGCTCCGATTGTGGTTGCCCAAGGAAAGGAATGGTGCAGTTCGTTTGTGTGTGGACTTGACAAAACAAAATGAAAGTGTACGGAGGGAAAAATTTCCTCTCCCTTCCACCGATCAACTGTTAGCCCAGCTAGCTAGAAGGAGCATCCTACTTCTCAAAACTGGACTGCAACAGTGGGTTTTATCAAGTGCCACTAGACCCAGATTCTCAAGAACTGACTACATTCATAACTCAGTTTGGACGCTTCTGTTTCAAAAGACTACCAATCGGAATTTCCTCTGGCCCAGAGATTTTTCACAGAATTATGTCACAACTGTTATCTGGCATTCCAGGAGTGATCTGTGACATTGTTGATGTTCTCATCTCAGGTCGTACCCAGAAAGATCATGATCGACGCTTAGAGGAAGTTTTAAACAGAATGGAAAATGCAGGTGTTACCTTGAACGACAAATGTGCCTTCAACCAGCGAAAAATCAAATTCTTGGGACACATTATATCTGCTGATGGGATACAAATGGGATCCAGCGAAACCTGAAGCTATCCAGAATTTCCCCATCCAAACAATGTAACGCAACTGAGGCATTTCATGGGCATGGTGAATTATGTGAGAAGATTTTCACCAGATTTGGTTGATCACACAAGACCTCTACGTGAACTGTTGAAAAGGATATTCAGTGGACATGGACTGAAGTACAGGAGAAGGTTTCCTTCCAACTGAAACAGCACCTAAAGTCTCCCCCTGTATTTGTTCACTACAGTCCTGAGCTGCCAACGAAAGTGTCAGCCGACGCTTCGTCGTATGGACTGGGAGCTGTGTCCTTCTTCAGGAGAAGATGGGAACATGGAGACCCAGTTTTCTAGGCATCCAGATCCATGACTCCAACTGAACAGCGTTATGCACAGGTGGGAAAAGAGGCCCTGGCATCCATTTGGGCATGTGAAAAGTTTGCAGAATTCCTGCTGGGTCTACCTTCTTTCATCATCGAAACAGATCACCGACCTTTATTGGCACTCCTCAAAACAAAGGCCCTGGATGAATTGTCTGCAAGAATACAACGCTTTCGTATGCGCCTCGTGCGATTTTCATACCTGTTGTTCTTTAATCGACGAATAGGTATCCTGGCCTTGCCAATTCTTGCTTTGATGTCCGCATCTGTTCCACCTTGCCTGTCAACTGTGTTCCCCAGTATGTGAACTTTTCCACCTCTTCCTGCTGGTCTGGGTATGGAATGTAGCCCTTTTGTTTTTAGTTCAGTTACATGCCAGAACAAGTTTACATATAACATTTGACAGTTTGGTTTTTGGGTGGGTCTTTCTCTCTCATTCTATGTGTGTGTGTGTGTGTGTGTGTGTGTGTGTGTGTGTGTGTGTGTGTGACTGACTGTCTGTCTGTCTCTCTCTCTATATATATATAATATGTGTGTGTGTGTGTGTGTGTGTGTGTGTGTGTGTGTGTGTGCGCGCGCGCGCGCGCGCGCGCGTGTGTGTGTATGTGTGTGTGTGTGTGTGTGTGTGTGTGTGTTGTTCTATATGTAGGAAGGCTTGCTTTAGTGTCTATGGACTGAGTAGTTGTGAGTGCTTACAGGTGTCTCAGTTCTGTATTGTGTGTTGTTAGTGAGAGGATACGTTTGTCTGCGTTTTTCTTGATAACCACGAATTTATTAATTGCATTTGGATACACTTGTCTGGTTTGCTTTCTGCTCAAAGGTAGATTGCAGGTACTTGTGTTATCTCTCTTATGCTGAAGGTGTGGGTAAGCTAATACAGAACTAAAACTATAATCTTCTCCAGCTGATGCATTTGTATCATAGTGTTCAACTACTTCGACTGTTCGGATGATCCCTGGAGTCTTTTAGCCAGGGTACAAAAACAACAACAACTTCAGCTGACAAACATAAGGTTAACGAACATAAAATATATATGTTTATGAGTGTAAGAATGTATAATTATGTTTAAACTGGGTACACCCATGTGTGTGGTGTGTGTGTCATGTAATGCGGAGCGATATTACGTATGCTACGCGGGTTTGAGTGAAATTTTTAACACTGTTCACGCGATTTGAATATAAACAGGCGTTGGCCTGTATCGGTGCGCACTCTGAGAATGGAACAGACGATTTAGATGAAGAAGAGGCTGACTGTGCCCAATGATAAAGGCAGAGGCCTAACACATACAGAAGTATGTGAATTGTAGTTGAATGACCGTACTCAAGCCGTAAGTATCTAATTTTATATTGTGAGAATCTAGATGATTCTCCATTTTGTTTTCAATGGTTTATTGTCGGAACCGAAACTATGTTTGAAAAATTGAAGAGTTCAAAAATGTTAAAGTGTAACATGACTGCTAACTGGCTGGCAGTGTTTTGAACTCGTGTTTATCCGGTTTGTTATAGCTGGGCCGACTCCCCATGCGGTAGAGGAAAGAAGAAAAACTGGAGATCGGGCACTAAGGTGGATGGCTGGGGGCTGCGCGCGTTCCGGCCAAGCTCCGATCCGCGGGAAGATCCAGGTTGGGCAAGAGTTTGTCGCCGACCAGTAGTTGTGATGTGGGCAGTATGGGATCCCCGCACAGAGGAAGCCAGTTCCGGACACCACAGAGAGTGTGTGTGGACACTTGCAGTGAGTAAACCTGCAACATCAACTTTAAAAAAGAAGTGCTGTTTTGGCTGCACCAGCTGAAAGACAAATAATGAAAATATATACGCTTTGATTGATGCCAGAGTAAAAAAAAAACCCCATGGGATTTTAAAAGATTAAGGAGGGGATGAATCAAAATTGACCTTTGTTTGCGCCTTATGTGTATGGAGTGGATGCAGTTGTGTGCGGAGGAAAGACGTCAGGTTCGTGTGTGTATGTGCGTGCATGCATGGATATCGTACGTCTGACAGTGGTGACCCCAACTTGGAACTTTGTTTTTGTTTTGTACCCCTCCCTTGGGTTGTGATGTTCCCCACCCCATTTGAATTGGGAAAAAAAAAAAATGATTTGCTTTTTAAGGTATTACTGAATGTTGTGTGGGAAACAGTTGATTATTACGTATAATTACCTTTTCTATTTGGATACATCTCCCCCCCCCCCCCCCCCCCCCCCCCCCCCCCCCACCCCCTTTATATTGTAAAAATTTCCATTTAAACCCCCCCACCACATTTCTTTCTTGATTTATTATTCAGCAATTTGAACAGAATTTGCTGTGAAATCCCCTCCTCCTTTTGTATTCCCACGTTGTTTTTTTCTACTGAGTATTTTAAGGATTTTCATGTAACCCCCCCCCCCCCCCCCCCTCATTATACCCTCCCCAGTACTTTATCAATTTTTTTTTTTTTTTGTAATTTTCTTGTTTAAACCCCTTCTTGTACTTATTATTAATTGCATAAATTTGATTCCTTTCATTATTTTGAATCAGTTTCTATATATTGTATCCATTTCCTGATTTTTTATTTCAAATTTTGAAATAATTTTGTTTTGTTTTGTAACCCTCCTTTATTTTTATTGCAACTTTGATTTATACCAACCCTTTTGGTTTGTTTGTTGTTGTTGTTGTTTTTTTTTTTTTTGGAGTGGCAAAATAATTTTGTTTTCTTCCCCAACCCCACTTAAGACTTAGTGTTCACTTTTCATTGTACCCCCCCCCCCCCCCCCAAAAGTGTCCCTATGTAACTTTTGTGGGTGTGTGTTTTTTTTTTTTTCTATTCTAGTATTTTGTGCTAGTCCCGTCTCCGATTATACGGTGGGGCTGTGCCAGTAGGGTAGTCCAGAGGGCTTTTTCTAATTTCTAGTCTTACTTTTTCTACTGTCTTGGTGATTTCCACTCTGTCTACTTTTGCTGTTTTCTGACTTCATTCTCTCTCTATTTCGTCTTTATCAATAGGCACCTATCTAGTTTGAAAATTTTCTCATTCTCATTTCTTAGGTAGGGTTTCTGATAGTGATTGTGTATTATCCCTTTTTAGGTGTTTGTCTTTTCATTGTTTTAATTAATGTTGTTTTAGAGATTTTTTGTGTGTATGTGAAAGGATTGTTGAGTGAGTGCTCTTTTTCTATTTCTACCTCTGTTTTGTTAGGGCATTGTTGTTCCATAGGCTGGTGAGCTTCCACCTTCTCTTGCGGGTAGCAAGGGGGCATGGCGATGGGAGACGCTTAGCCTTACGTAGTTCTTTTTTTTTTTTTCACAACCTTTTTCTTTCCTATTATTTGAATTCGATTTTTCTCCTTCCCCTGGCCACTGATTTGATCCAAAAGGGTGATCATTTTGGAGGCCTGTCCAAATAAACAATTTTTTTTCTTGGAAATTCTTCTTGGTTTTGCTGTTTGAAAACATTTTTTTTTTTTTAGTGTGTATAGGAGTGATTGGATTTTGGTGTGAGTGGAAGGAAATTTTACACTGAAACTTTAAATTCATTTTCTTTTCTTTTTCAAATTTAAAGTAAATTTTCATTGTTCTTTTCTTTTCATAAAATTTCATTTTTTTTTTTATATCTTAGAAAAAAAAAATTTTCATTCAAAATGTCGGCCTTTGAGACCTACCTGTCTCAGGGTAAGACGTTAGGCCTTGATGGGCCGGACTTTGATTCAATATGTCAAACAGTGTGAGGATCGCGCTGAGCGCGCAAGAGAGAGGGAAGAAAAAGATAAAGAAAGGGAAGAGAAGAGAAAGAAGAGAGAGAGAGAGAAGAAGAAAAAAAAGGATAAAGAAAGGGAAGAAAAGGATAAAAAGGGAAAGAAGGAGAGAGAGAGAGAGAAAAGAGAGAGAGGGAGCAGCATGAGAAAGATTTAAAAGCCATGGAGTTAGAGTTAGAGAGTAAGAAGCTTCAGCTTGAAATGGAGAAATTAAAGCTTTTGGTGTAACAGACAATGGTTCTGCGCAGGGTTCTGGTGATGCGAAACCTATTTCTGGTCGTTCTCCTTATATCCCCAGATGCCTGTCTTTGATGAAAACAAAGATGAGATTGATGCATTTTGTTTAGATTTGAGAGTCATGCTACTTCTTGCGAGTGGCCCAAAGATAAGTGGGTATTGTATATTGCGTCTCTTTTCAAGGGCAGTGCGTTGACGCTGTATCATTCTTTGGCAGCGAAGGATACTTTAACATGGGATGAACTTAAGGATGAATTACTTAAGCGTTACCGGTACCGCCGAAGGATTTCGCGAGAAATTCCGTACCGTGCGTCCGGAGAAAGGCGAGTCATTTCCTGCGTATTTGATTCGGTCTGCGCATTTTCTTGATCGGTGGATTGACTTGTCCAAAACTAAAAAGGATTATGCGGAACTTCGTGATCTGTTTTTGCGTGAGCAGATTTTAAACAGCGTTTCAAAGGACTTGGCTGTTTTTCTAAAAGAAAGGTCGGGTTGCGAGCGCTGAAGAAATGTGCGAGCTTGCGGAACAGTACAGGACTGCGCATCCTGATCGGACGTTTGCCCGCAAGGGAACGGACACGGTTTTTGATGTAAATGTCGCTTCCTTCGCACATCACCAAAACAGTGTTGGTTCAGACCGTGGATTTGGCTCTTGGCGTTCAAATCAGAACCGTAATCGTTACCGTGGAGGTCAAAATTCCCGCGGTGGTCAAAATTCTCGTAGCGGACGGGATCATGGCAGCCGGTTTGAACAGTCTGCTACCGGTGGTGGTCAGCAGTCTGGTCATTTGGGTGTGCAAATACCGGTACACCCCTAGAGGTGGTCAAACAGCGTCTAACTCTCGGTATCCGCGCGTAACCGTGGCCGACAGCGCGGACAGGCTCATAATACCTCAGGTACACCCGCAGGTTGTTACAATTGTGGTTGCTGGTTTCATAAAGCTCGGGATTGTCCATCTGTAGAGCAGTCAGCAGTGAATGTCACGGGTATGTCAGGCAATGTTTCCGATCCATCTACTGTAGCCCATTCGATGGTGTCACATGTTAACACTGACGGCTTACTGGTTGAGTCAGGAACTGTCAATGGGTTTCACTGTTCTGTGTTGAGGGACACAGGTTGCACTACTGCGGGAGTGCGCCGTTCTTTTGTTCTTCCACACCAGTTCACTGGTGAAGAACAACATTGTCGTTCTTTGGAGGTAAGATTGAGGTTTTCCCTCTTGCTGTGGTCTCAGTTAGTACACCTTACTTTGAGGGTGAGGTGCTTGCCTGTGTTATTGAGAACCCAGTAACGGATCTCATTCTTGGTAATCTTCCAGGTTTACTTCAGCATGTTCAGGTGCTGGTGGATCTTTGTCCCATGTAATGTGACTACTCGTTTACAGGCAGACAAGGAGAAACAGTTGCCTGTACCGTTGTCAGTGCCTGATTTGTCTGTGCTGGATGTACAACCTAAGGAATTTGCTGCTATGCAGAAGCGTGATGCCTCTTTGAGCCATTTGTTCTCTTCAGTTGTAACTGAGGTACCTTCCCTTTGACTAAGCCTGTTTTTGTTTTTTTTTTTAATGATGTTCTATGTCGCTTGGGTCAAGGACAAGGGTGAAGTTAAGCGTCAGGTGGTAGTTCCTCAGGAGTTACGTAACGTTGTGCTTCATACTGCGCATGACAGCATTTTTTCTGGTCATTGTGGGATCAGACGTACTCTACAGCGAGTTCTTGCATCGTTCTTTTGGCCAGGAGTGTCTCAGTCAGTCAAGGAGTATTGTCGTTCATGTGATACTTGTCAGAAGACTGTGTCTCGTAACCGCGTCCCTTGTGCGCCGTTGCACAAGATGCCGTTGGTTTCAGTACCTTTTGAGAAGGTAGCGATGGATTTGGTTGGTCCTTTGGAGGTGTCTTCTTCTGGCTTTCGGTACGTTCTGACGTTGGTGGATACAGCTACTCGGTTTCCGGAGGCTGTCCCACTCAAACGTATCGATACAGTCACTGTGGCGGAGGCTCTTCTTTCTATTTTTTCAAGGTATGGTTTGCCTTCCGAAATTCTTACTGATTGTGGTACTCAGTTTGTTTCGGACCTGATGAAGGAAGTGTACCGTCTGTTGTCTATTTCTTCTGTTACCACTACTCCATACCACCCTCAGTCTAACGGGATGGTGGAAAGGTTTAATGGCACCTTGAAGTCCATGCTGAAGAAGGTTTGTCGTGACTGTCCCAAGCAGTGGGATCGGTACATTCCGGCTGTTCTGTTTGCATATCGGGAGTTGCCGAATATGACTTTAGGGTTTTCTCCTTTTGAGTTACTTTTCGGTCATTCACCCCGTGGTCCTATCGCTTTGTTAGCTGATAAGTGGACTGGCACACAGATGACTGACGATGACAAAAACGTTTACCAATATGTACATGACTTGCACAATCGGATACTGGACAGTTGTGCTCAGGCACAACAGACCGCTGACAGTCAGACCGACAAGTATAAGGTGTACGCAGACAGAAAGAGCTCTCCTCGTTCATTGAAAGTGGGTGATCAGGTTCTTGTTTTGCTCTCTGATGAACAGAATAAGTTGAAGGTTTCCTGGAAAGGTCCTTTTCTTGTGAAGGAAAAGTGTTCACCTGTCAACTATCGTATTGACATGCATGGAAAGTCCAAGGTTTTCCACATCAATATGTTGAAAGAGTATGTGGTTCGGACGAATGTGCTGCTGTCAATTTCGATGTTGCTCTTTGTGTTTCCTCAGGGATTAGACTCTGCGTCTGCATTGTCTAATGAGTTACCTGTGGATTGTGTTGTTTCCACTGGTGTTTCGGATGCAGAGTGTTCACATTCCCCTGTTTCTCCCCCGTCGGGTGTACAGGATGTACATTGTTCCTCTGTAGGAGTTGTACAGGATGTACATTGTTCCTCGTAGGAGTTGTGTACAGGATGTACAGGAGTGTACAGGATGTGAGTGACGATGACGTTTCATTACCTACCTTGTCTGTTCAAGGCGAGACATTTCGTGATGTAAAGGTTGCTCCTGAGTTGTCAGACACTCAAAAGTCTCAGTTGATGAGTGTTTTGGAGGATTTTTCTGATGTCTTGACAGATACACCAGGGAAGGCTGTACAGGTAGATCCACACTGTATTAATCTGACTACTGATGTTCCTGTTAGGGTCAAGTCTTACCCTTTGCCTTTTGCAAAGAGGGAGATCATTCAGAGAGAGGTTCAGGTTATGTTGGATCTTGGAGTGATTGAACCGTCTGTATCACCGTACAGTTCTCCAGTCGTTCTGGTGGGTAAGCTGATGGCTCAATTCGATTCTGTATCGATTATCGGGCTCTCAATAAGGTCACTGTGTTCGACTCTGAACCGATTCCAGATGTTGAGGATATTTTCTGTCGTTTGTCTGAAGGTCGGTATTTTGTCAAAGTAGACCTTGCGAAGGGATACTGGCAGATACCTATGTTGCCTCAGGATAAGGAAAAGACTGCGTTTCAAACTCCTTTTGGGTTGTTTCAGTGGACGAGAATGCCTTTCGGGTTGCAGAACGCACCAGCTACATTCGCAAGAATGATGCGGAAGCTGCAGTTGTATCAGTTTTCAGCTGTAAGTTTTTTTGATGACATTCTTCTTGCAGCTCGTCTTTGGCAGCAGTTGTTGGACTACTTACGCATGCTTTTGACCGTCTCAGGTTGTTTGGGTTGACAGCTCGTCCGTCAAAAGTGCTGGCTGGTTTTCAGGAGTTGGAGTTTTTGGGACATATGATTTCCGTTGGTCATGTTCGTCGGGAAGTCAGAAAAGTGCAAAAGATTTTTCTGTGGGTAAGCCAACTACGAAGAAGCATGTTCGCTCTTTGTTGGTCTTTTTTGTCCTACTATCGCAGATATGTTCCTCATTTTGCTAGTCTTACTGCACCTTTGACTGAACTGACTAAGGGAGATAAGAAGCGTCAGATTGAGTGGTCTGATGAGTGTCAGAAAAGTTTTGAGAGAAGGTTCAAGCTGTACTCAATTCATTTCCTGTGTTACTTCTTCCTAACTTGGATGAAGATTGTCTTACGTACAGATGCTAGCAGTAAGGGCATGGGTGCATGTTTGCTACAGGAAAAGTCAGGACTTTTACATCCAGTGCAATACGCTAGCAAAAAGTTTTTCTGTGGTGCAAGAGAGATACTCGACTATTGAAAGGGAGTGTCTTGCTTTGGTCTGGGGACTGGACAAGTTTGCTAGGTTTTTATCAGGGAGACCTTTTGTTTTGCAAACTGACCACAGACCGTTGACATTTTTGAAAGCGTCAAAATCAAAAAAATAATCGCCTGTTAAGATGGGCATTAAGCATTCAAGAGTACTGTTTCACTGTTGAGCCTATCTCTGGGACATCCAATATTTTCGCAGATTTGTTGTCCAGGGAGTAGTGCTATACCATGTGTTTTATGGTCTGCTGATGCTGTATTTTATTTGTGATTGATCATTGCTTATTCATTCCTGTCTTGTAAGCTACAGTTAGCTACAAGTTTGAGTGAGTATGGTCTACACAAGATACAAGTCTAAGAATTGTGTATATACATTATTGCTGTATCATTTTATGGTCAAATTGTCTGTATTCTCTTACTTGCGTTCATGGGTGAAAATGATTTGGTGTAGTGTCATTGTAAATGACCATTGCAGATTGGCTGCTGTGGATGTTCATGGTCATGTAGATGATTTTGACCATGATTGGTGATTTTAACGTGTGTCTCTCATGCTATTGATACACGATGGATTCTTGAGGTTGTCTTTTGAAAGATCACTGCATATTTTGATATCTTTGTGTGGGTGCTTACTGTTTCATCTATGCATATAGTGGAGTTCTTAATGATTTCAACTTGCATATTCAATGCGGAGCGATATTACGTATGCTACGCGATTACATGAGACAGTACAGATTAAGAAAAAGATATTGATTCGTGCGTACACTATAGGTTAGTCGTGTGATACAAGGGAGAGTACTGGCTGAGCGTGGCCCAGGGTTTGAGTGAAATTTTTAACACTGTTCACGCGATTTGAATAAACAGGCGTTGGCCTGTATCGGTGCGCACTCTGAGAATGGAACAGACGATTTAGATGAAGAAGAGGCTGACTGTGCCCAATGATAAAGGCAGAGGCCTAACACATACAGAAGTATGTGAATTGTAGTTGAATGACCGGTACTCAAGCCGTAAGTATCTAATTTTATATTGTGAGAATCTAGATGATTCTCCATTTTGTTTTCAATGGTTTATTGTCGGAACCGAAACTATGTTTGAAAAATTGAAGAGTTCAAAAATGTTAAAGTGTAACATGACTGCTAACTGGCTGGCAGTGTTTTGAACTCGTGTTTATTCGGGTTTGTTATAGCTGGGCCGACTCCCCATGCGGTAGAGGAAAGAAAGAAACTGGAGATCGGGCACTAAGGTGGATGGCTGGGGGCTGCGCGCGTTCCCGGGCCAAGCTCCGATC
>JADBJO010012637.1:12500-25256 GCA_016801955.1 Conus betulinus | reverse complement strand
GTTGGGCAAGAGTTTGTCGCCGACCAGTAGTTGTGATGTGTATGGGATCCCCGCACAGAGGAAGCCAGTTCCGGACACCACAGAGTGTGTGTGTGGACACTTGCAGTGAGTAAACCTGCAAAATCAGTATCGTGTGCAGAAGAAGAGTGCTTGTTTGGCTGCACCAGCTGAAAGACAAATAATGAAAATATATACGCTTTGATTGATGCCAGAGTAAAAAAACCCCATGGGATTTTAAAAGATTAAGGATGAATCAAAATGACCTTTGTTTGCGCCTTATGTGTATGGAGTGGATGCAGTTGTGTGCGGAGGAAAGACGTCAGGTTCGTGTGTGTATGTGCGTGCATGCATGGATATCGTACGTCTGACAGCATCATTGGCGTTATATGTGTGTAGTTGTCTGACATGGGGCACGAGTTATCCTTCTTGAATGTAATTAAATGTGCCCTTTCTCATGTCAGAATTCTCCACATAAAAGTTGAATTAACCCGTTTGCTCCATTCTCTCCCTCTCCATCCCTCTCCCTCTCTCCGTTCCTCCCCCTCTCCACAGCTCATAACAGCTTTTTTCTGAAGCGTTCTTTATCGTTTTTGTTGCCTTTTTTCAAACATGCTCTCAGTTTTCCTTCATTTGGCTGTATACTACAGTACACGTCAGTTTTACCTTAAACTCGCCCTACCACCATCACCACCATTCCACGCCTCTCCTTCTTCTACTCCTTAACATTAATAGCCCAGAGGCCCATGGACAGAACAAAGATTCGCATGTGACGACGTACTGACAAGGAAGGGTGGGAATGGGAACTGGGAAGAAAAAAAAGAGGGAGTGGGAGTGAGAGGTGAGAGTGTGTGGGCCTGATTTAAAACGATGGCGGGTCACCTTGAACTTCACAGTGTACTAATAGGTACAATCAGCTCCTAAACACCCACACAGGGCAGAACAGTTCCTTGTCATGAATGAGCTCATCATTCCCCAGGAAAAAGGATTCCGATAGTTCTTTGACTGGATCAAGTCGCACGCTTGTACCATTGCCGACGAAGGCGTAGTACACACACACAACCAGGGTCGGACACAGGCAGTGTGGCGCCCGCTTAACTGTCATAATGTATTGTAATGGTCAGCCAAGCTCTTCGGGTCTTATGAACCCATGCTGGAGTCTGAAGACAATGATATCTCTTTCCCCCAGGAAAATTACTATCATTCATGAAGAAAATAACGAAAAGCGAGGAAACAGGTGCTATGCTGAGCTCGCAATATTTTCCTTTGGATCACATCTGTTTTCCTCAGGATCACATTCGTTGTCCCTATTTTCCTTAGGATAATCATTGTTTTCTCTGTTTTTTACTAGGGATCACACTTATTCTCTGTATTTCACTTTGACTTATAATGGTTTTCCCCTGTTTTTTACCAGGGATCACAGTTGTTTTCTGTATTTTACTTTGATTTATAATGGTTTTCCCTGTTTCACTAGGGATCACAGATATCTCTGCATTTCTTTTTTTTTCTTTCTTTCTTTCTTTTTTTTTTTTTTTTTTTTTTTGTTACTTTGTCAGCCCATTCGTTTGAAGAAAATCCAAGATGTGAAGGAACCCAGCAGAAGGAAACGTTGGTCCCTTTTAAAGTTAAGATATGAATTAATTGACTGATTTCTAAGATAATTTTGGTCTTTTTCTTGTAATCTGATGATCTTAAAGCATAGAGTACCGATTGAGAATCTACACAAAATAAGATTTGAAAGAGAGTGTGTGTGTGTGGTGTGTGTGTGTGTGTGTGTGTGTGTGTGTGTGCGTGGGCACTTGTTTGTTGTGTGTGTGTGTGTGTGTGTGTGTGTGTGTGTGTGTGGTTATACTGTAACCAATGTACTTCAAAAACATAACAATACGCACCATTAATCACAATGAAAATGAACCCATAGTATAATGTGACCATAGTCCTGTCTGTGACCGTGCATGGCATTCAAGAACTGTCATCTGAAAAAAATATATGTAATTTTTTCTGCAAATTATCGATGTTGTTCATAAGTAAATACAGATAGGGTTGTTACAGATTGTATTGAAGGCGTTTTCATAAATGCTACTAGTTCGTTTAATATTGCAAAATGTTTACTTCATAGCCCTGTAGGACAATTGTTATAGACTAGTTGATTGTAATTGTTGTTAATGCTCATTTTTCTGACTCCCCCCCCCCCCCCCCCCCCCTCCCCCTTATCAAAGAGACATAAACACATACACACACAGTACGGTCCCCCTCCCGTCCTCCTCCTCCCGATCCCTTCCCTCCCCCTCCCTTCCCCCCCCCCCCCCCCCCCCCCCCCCCCCCCCCCCCCCCCCGTCTAATATCACCATGTGGATAGACGTCAAATTGAAAACAACAACAACTTGCCCCCCTTCCCCCACCCCCCCCCCCTTTTTTTCTTTTTTTTCTCCCTTGTTGATGACATCACATATTATGATGTCATGCCAAAACTTGCATAATATATGTATGACGTCAATTCTTTGCTCTGACCAGTTGCCAAAGATGGACATCACGTAGTTGTTGTTGTTTTTTTTTTTTTTCTTGAAAAAGGGCACGTGGCCGAAAATTAGAAGAGTGGCATTGTGATTTTCTACTATATTGTTTTTGTATGAGTTGCCATTTTTGAAAAACAAACATGCACTTCATGTCGCAGGAAATCGTCAGTGCATGGGGAAGAAATAAAACTGATAATGAATTGCCATGTTAACTTCCAAGGTGACACCACACACACACACGCGCGCGCGCGCGCACACACACACACACACACACACACACACACACACTCAACGCACACAGTTCTGAAGTGGATTTGTCAAATTTTGAAATGTATTTCTATACCCGTCATGGTTATGCAGGAAGAATGGAAGTATACATGTGCCGTTCTAACGCAACTTTGCGACTTGTTGATTTCTCTCTTTTTTGTTTGTTTGTTTGTTTGTTTGCTATCCCAACCTCTGTACTGCCTCAGAGGCAGTGCACCCACGCCGCTCATTCCGACACCCCGTTCACAGCCACAGCCCGGTCGGCCCCCGCCGCAGCCCCGGCACCAGCAATCCACAGGGAGTAGTCAACGTCAAGTCGTCAAAAGGCAACCCACCGGAGGAGACACTGCACTGCTGCCGAGTCACTTCGGTGGTGTTGAGTGGCGCCTGTTCTGATCTAACATACGCAGGACACCACCTACTAAGCCCTCTACTGACGACAATAATTGCTTAGTCGCGGAGCCAGCGTGACTGAGCTCTCCTTCCGGAGGGCACAACCACGTCGGTCCAACGACAGCCCCCATGGACTCGCCGATACCGGTGACCCCGCCGGAACCAAACCAAGGCCACAAAGGTGGAGAGGACATCGAAATTGAGGTGACCATGAGAGCAGGGCATGAAGGGCCACAGAACTTGAGAGATTTTTTTTATGCTGATCGATGAGAATGATTAAGATGACGCTACGGATTTCCATTTGGGTCTGAGACTACATGACAGGGCTGTACTCTACACTTCCTTTCATAACAACATAACCCACGTCAACCAGGCCCGAGAGATACAGCAGGCACCTGCAGTGTTGGTCATGAAATTTGAGCAACACTCTGAGAAACGCATCCATTAAGTGGATGAAAGTGGACTGTGTGGGTCCCAGTCTTCCCAATTGAGTCCGCAGCAAACTCAACTCTGGGTAGGAGACGGTCGTGGCAGAAAAACCCACATGACTCTGACGGGATTCGAACCCACGACCTCCCAGCCAGGAGTCCGTAACGCTAACCACTTCGCCACGGCGACTTGCTGATTTCTATTTTTCAGAATGACTCGGCTCTAATGGAAGGAATCCCACAGCCCTGAGTGGGGAATCTTGGGCTTTTCTTCCCCCCCAGCAGACCTAAAATCTGTTGTGAGGAAGACATTACGGGATTTATTGTGCCCACAGGAATCAAGCTGTTCCATTGTCATTTGTGCGAGTAGTCATTCACCCTCAGAATCGTCATATCACATAGTATGCATGCCGGCATATTCATACTAATTCGCGTTTACTATGGACATTTTTGTGGGAAAAAGGAGTCCATCTGAAGGTAAATTCCTTGGTTATTTTATTACAGGTGTTTGTGAATGTAAAGGGATGTGGTGGTGTTTTCGTTTTTTGTTTTGACCGTTAGTTTGGTTATGCGTGTTTTTATCTAGAGTGAGAACAGATGGAGTACTATCTTCGTGACACAACTTTTGTTAAGGGAAGTGGGAAGCTCCTGTTCTTAATTTTTAATTGTATTCATTACCTTGGAATGTTATATACTAAACTTTCCACTGCCTGTTATTGAAGTAACACAATAACTAGGTGTTTATATTCAAATATGGAAAGCGCATGCTGTTACTAGCGATCGTTTACAGAATGGACCACGTATTCGTATCACTATGGCAACACAACATCTTGATCGTTTATTACTCTCAGATCTTTTTCTTTTCTGTTACTTTTACTTTGTTTTATCTTTTTTTCTTTCTGTTACTTTTATTTTTTGTTTACGAATCAGTCAACCCATACGTATCAATCAACCCAAGATTAAATCGTTTGATTTACCTCTACTGTATTTTGTGCTTGACAACCTTCAAAATAAAAAAGCTGAGCCAACCTTGAATAAATATGAATTGTTTGTTCATTTCTCAGTTGTTGTTCCTGTTTGCATGCACCTGACACAGAACACGTAGGCAAGCTTGGGTAAGTTTGTTGAGGATTTTTTTTTCTGTGTGCTCGTGTCTCTGTGTGTGCTAGACGACTTAGTGCCGTAAGGATTATTAGCGTCACATATGCGTAATTGTCTGACATGGGGGTACGAGTTATCGTTCTTGATTGCGATTAATGTTCCCCCATCTCATTTCAGAATTCTCCAAACAAACAAATTGACCCTTTTGTTCCATCCCCACTCCACCCCACCCCTTCCACCCCACCCCCACCCCCCCCCATATCTGTCCCCCAAACGTTCAGTAAAGAAGAGAGTAGCATGTAGAAAGGGGATAAAGTTATGCTCAGGAATTAGTGAATTTACCTGGGATGTGTGGGGGAAGTGAAAGGTCTGATCAGTAATGAATTTACCGCAGGTGGTGATCTGCTTCAAATGAACTGACCCCAATCAATGATTGAGACACAGCTTGAGTAGCCGCTGGAGTGCGGGAATCCGACAGATTATTGACCTGTTCTGCTGCGCTTCTTGCCGATTAGTTTAAAAATACATATGCATTGTTTCAGACTATCGAAATTCCACGAAATTCAAATTGTTCGAACCGACTAGCATGCCAACCGACTGAAATGTTGATCGTCTGGTCAGCAGTTCGATCGGCAATCTTAGGCAGTTTACGTGAAGCCTCGGAAACCTGGAGATGTAGATGTGGTTTGTAGCACATTTCTCTCTTTTTTCCCCCTTGCTATGGCCGACTCGTCAAAATGTAACGGATTTGTATAATCAAAGTGATGCGAACTTCGGATACAGGTGTGTGTGTGTGTGTGTGTGTGTGTGTGTGTGTGTGTGTGTGTGTAAAATCAGGAAATGTTTTTTGTTGGAGATCTTCACTCGGAAACGTGTATGTTTTTTTTCTTACTAACCAATGTGTTGGTGCGTGCGTTTTCTAACGTACGGTTTGAGCCTCCAAAAACGTTACACAAAATAAAAATTGTTTTGCTCGGAAGATGTCTTTCCATCAGCTCGTCGCTGTTACGGAAGGGAGAGACAGTACATGTGTGTATACAAATAGAAAAAAAGGGAAGAACTGTGGCTGGTCCAGCCTTGCAGTGTTAGTGTAGGAAATAAAGGGGAAAGACGTGTATTAGTGTAGCTCAACAACGGAAGTTACATTAAGTTTGCATATGTAAAGGGAAGTAAGTGTTGTTCAGACAGCTGACAAGCAGAGAGGTACATTATGTCATTTGCGGGTGAAGAGTCTCTGCTTGTGTGCGTGCGTGCGATCGTGCGCGTGCGCGCGCGCGCGCGCGCGCGCGCACGCGTGTGTGCGTGTGTGTGTGTGTGTGTGTGTGAGGGAGGGAGGGATGCAGGCAGACTGTAACAAAGAGGAGGAGAGGAAGAGGAGAGGGAGGAATGAAGAGTGGGATGCAGTGAAAGATGACAACTGTGTGTCAGACAATAGGATTGTAGGAAAGAGACATCAGGACAATCTCCCCGTTTAACCGACCAGGAACACCCCAGTCTCGAACCATGAGCCGTGCAGACCTCAGACATAAAAGTTCAATGCCTGTCCGCCAGGCCAGCGCGCCCGTCAATACGAGTTAATGATAGGAATGAAACAAAGAAAACTCGACTGACCTAAGGAGGTGAGGCTGTCGGGCAATTGACAAGGAAACCTGCTGTGAAAGTCTCCCAACAGACAGGCGCATGTCGGTTGTCCCTGGGGGTGTTGTGGACAGCATAAATTGTGATCTGTCAATGATTGAATAAAGAATAGACAAAACCTATTGTCTTTTTTCATGAATACTATAATGTTAAATACATATATTTTTGTATGAGTTGCCATTTAAAGAAAAAAAAAAAAACAAAGCAAAAAAAAAAAAAACGCACACACACATTGTGTCACAGGAAATCGTCATTCAGTGGGGAAGAAATAAAACCGCAAATGAATTGTCACATTAACTTAGCTTCCAGGGTGAAACCACACACACACACACACACACACACACACACACACCGCACACACAGTCCCTAAAAGTGGAATTGTCAAATTTTGAAATGCATTTATACACGTCATGGTTTATACAGAAAGAATGGAAGTATACATGTGCCATTCTAATAACGCATAATATTGTTCATTTCAGCGAAACTGCTATGTACCACGACGGCTCCCCTACCCCGTTTTTTTTTTTTTTTTTCCGACAATTAAACATTCATTTTTCTTTTTGAAAATCAACTTTGCCACACACACACACACACACACGCACGCGCACACACACACACACACACACACACACACACACACACACACACACGTGTACGCACACAAATACACACACACACACACACACACACACACACACACACACACACACACACACACACACACACACACACACGTGTACACACACACACACACACACACACACAAAAGCAGCATGCACATAAACGTTCACTGACTCACGCATAGAAACTCACTTGCAGGCAGGCACATACACAAATCTGAGACATTTCACACATAGATACATACGTGATTCAAATAAAAAAAAAAAACAACAAACACCCAAAGCATTTTACAGAAGCGCTTTCGGTTTTAGCAAACCTTCCTCAGCTGACCATGGAAGTCGGCATCAAAACTAGTTGACGTAATGTGTGTTTTTTTTACGTCATTAATCCCCCCCCCCCCCCCCCCCCCTCATTACTGTATGATAAATAGTGATGCCTGGGTGAAGTCTCAATGTGGGGATTAGTTGGTTTCACGTGAACAATCTGCCCTGGGAACTTTGCCCTTCGCTGAACCACTAATCCCACACACTGACACCAAAAGGGTAGTTGGTCTTCAACTTGTGTCTCCACATCCTCTCTCTGTCTTTTCTTTTCTGTGTGTCTGTGGTCTTTATGAGTTCAATCACACACATTTCAAATCTGACAGCTGGTGTCCAGGTCCACAGAAATGGCGTGCTACAAGTGTATCTTGCTTTCTGATGATGTCAGAGCGATGACCACTGAAGCGTGTTTGTAGGCTGTTTCCCGTCTCACCAACATACTGTACATCCTGGCAATGTACACAGTTGATCAGGTACACTAGGTTGGTACTTTTACATGTAGCTGAGTCCCTTATTTGGAACTGGTGACCCGTGCGAACAATCTTGAACGAGGCCGTTTCCTCCAGGTGTTCCTTTGCACAGAACACATCGTTTCGCTGTGCATTTGAAGCAGCCTGGTACCAATGAATCTGTGGCAGACGCTTGATGTTGCACTGCTGGTGGTTTGCTGGGCATCCGAAGGTTCCTCAGATTGCGACAGTTACGCTCACCAACAATGGGAGGTTTGGGAACGGCTCTCTTCATGCGTCTACTTCTGTGGAGCTCCGACATTTTTTCCTTCAGCCAAAAGGCCAGAGAGAGTTGGAAGGGTTATGGCGGATAACAAATGGCACCCTGTCTGACTGATGGTTCTTCCGTTGGTACTGGAGTGCATCCTTCCTGGGAAGTGTCTGTGCCTTGTTGATGGCAGAGTCCACAGAGCTAATGGATAGCCACGGTTATGTAGGTGGGTTCTCAGCTCTCTGCATCGTTTCAGGAACACATCATCTTTACAACAGATTCTTCGCAGGCGGATAGCCTGCCCGTAGGGGATGCCTCTCAGACAGTGTCCAGGGTGGCAGGAGCTGAGGGTAGGTACATGTGAGCATCCGTGGATTTAGTGAAGGTCTGTGGTGATTGTATCCCCCTTGATGCTCATGTTGACGTCCAGGAAAGGGATGTTGGTTCTGCCACAGTTGGCTGTAAACTTTATCGTGGCATGCTGGTTGTTATCCAGTTGAGGAACAAAAGCAGCTGGCTTTCCCCATGGAACCAGAGCATGACAATGTCATCAATGAAACGACGCCAGAATTTTGGATGGACATGCCAGGGTGAAGTTGCCAGTAGCCGTTGTTCTAACCCATGCCATGAAGATGTTTTGCAATAGAGGGAGCCATTGGGGTCCCCATTTGTAATGGAACAGGGGTGGGGGGCCTTCTTTCAAATGATGACCAAAACTGGCGATGATTTCTTTCAGGGAAATCGCCACTTCATGATGAGGTATATTTGTGTACAACATACGTGTTTGGTATTAGCATAAACATATTGATATAAAACAAAATTGCTGCACAAAATTATGTTCCCCAGTAGACACGAAAACGTGACTGCACACACGAAGTGTCTGTGTTTATTGTGGCAGAGGGTCTGAGATCCCTTTTTTTATTGTCTCTTTGTTCTGCTTGCTTGTTTTTTTGCTTCATGTTTTTACCTAGGAACCCTGAATATAAAAAGGTACAGAAAGCATTGTGATACATTGACACTTTCAATGGGGGGTGGGGCTGGGGGTATTCCTCAGGGAGTAATCTGTTGTGAGGAAGACATAATGGAAGACGCAACACATTGTTCGTAGCGTTGTTCTTATAGATAAACAGATGAATGAATGGAGGTGTATGCTGTTCTTTGTGCAGGGATCGAGTTGTTTCAATACGATCACCTCGGGTTATACACCCGTATACACTCGCTGAAATGCCACCTCATCGTTGACTGCCGCTATTATGGCAGTTTGTTTCGACACACGGTCACCACAAGGTAAATCTTTTGTGTTGTTTGTGCCGTCTGTGTGTGTGGTGTTTTTTTTCCCCCCACTCTCTCTCTCTCTCTCTCTCTCTCTCTCTCTCTCTCTCTCTCTCTCTCTCTCTCTCTCTCTCTCTCTCTCTCTCTCTCTAAATTGTTGTCATCATAAGACACAGACATACTATGTTTTCTTTTCATGGTCTCCCAAAAGAATAGCTTGTTATCATCCCACCCCACCCCTCCCCGATGACCGGGGAAAGATGCTGGTGGTGATCTTCAGATAGACCTTTGACTGGACCAGGTCACATGCTTGTGCCATTGCCGACGAAGGTGTAGTACACACCCAACTGGGGGACAGACACAGACAGTGTGGCGCCCGCTTTACTGCCATGATGTGACGTCCTGCGGCTCCTTGGCTGCAGTTCAATGACAGTGGTTTCCTTTGCGAGAGGTGTGTGTTGTTAGTGTCTTCTATTGCACGGTAGTGTGGTGAGAGAGAGAGAGAGAGAGAGAGAGAGAGAGAGAGAGAGAGAGGCGGGAGGACTCAAGAAGTTTATTCAGATAAATGCCAAGGCCTTTTACTGAAAGGAGGGGGGGGGGGGGGGGGGGGGGGTACAAATGACTAAACAAGGGAAAAAGAATGCAGAGAGAGACAGAGAGGAATTTCATGTTATTTTAGACTGTCGCTGAAGAATAATGAAAGAAAGGTAGATAACTCTTTCGCAAATGAGCATTTCTCCCAGTAAGTGTTAAAAACCTTTTTTCGTCTGAAGTAAACGTAGTTCATGGAATTTACTTTTAGAAAAAATCCAGTTACGAAAAATGGGTGATACCATCTTCTTGAGAAAAATGAATTAAGCCCTTGCACTGAAGAATACAAGACAACAACACACGAGGAAACGAACGAGTAGTCTATGGATGTATTTCGTCTCAGGATGAAAGATTAGTTGCTGTCGCAAAATCAGAATGTTCTGGAATAGAGTTATATGTTTAGTATTAGATATTTCGGGAAAACGTGGAAAACTGTTTTTGACAAAACGTCAATATTAGTTTTTGACACAACGTCAATACTATTGACTACTTAATGAGAGAGGATGAGTCGATCATAGACACAGAAAATTCAAATGACTGGATTCCATTGACAGCAAGCTGGTCATTTTTTTTTTGTTAAAATTCCCCTCCTTTTTATCTTCACTCTAACGCTAATTTATCTCCCCTCCTTCATTGTCACACACACCTCCTCCACCGACCCACTATTTACCTGCCAAACCCTGTACCTCAGCTTGGAACTGTTTCTGAAGGGGAGCTGCAGGCGTCAGGGAGATGATTTTTGCCACTCTGCTGACTGAAGGGTGTCGTGGGTTTTGGATAGTGTGATTACGTCCCTTTACGAACAGAGTCTAGTACCTGCTCTGCTGACTGAAGGGTGTCGTGGCTTTCGATAGTGTGATTACGTCCCCTTTACCAATAGAGCCCAGTACCTGCTCTGCTGACTGAAGGGTGTCGTGGCTTTCGATAGTGTGATTACGTCCCTTTACCAATAGAGCCCAGTACCTGCTCTGCTGACTGAAGGGTGTCGTGGGTTTGGATAGTGTGATTACGTCCCTTTACCAATAGAGCCCAGTACCTGCTCTGCTGACTGAAGGGTGTCGTGGCTTTCGATAGTGTGATTACGTCCCTTTACCAATAGAGCCCAGTACCTGCTCTGCTGACTGAAGGGTGTCGTGGGTTTGGATAGTGTGATTACGTCCCTTTACCAATAGAGCCCAGTACCTGCTCTGCTGACTGAAGGGTGTCGTAGGTTTCGATAGTGTGATTACGTCCCATTACCTGTCCACCCCCAGACAGCAACCAACTACACGGCGGAAATGGTATTGAGCCGCACTGATGATTGGCCCTCAATAGACGACCCCATGGGTCTGATCAAAGTCTGTGAAATAAGGTATATATGCATGCACATGATCATATGATTGACGTCCACATCTTCCCCTCTCTGCTCTCCCTCTCCTCCTCTCCTCTCTCTCTCTCCCCTCCTCAGTGTGTGTGTGTGTGTGTGTGTGTGTGTGTGTGTGTGTGTGTGTGTGTTTCAATCTGGAATGTCATTGTGAACGTGTGATTGTTTTCTCTCTCTGATCTGTCATTTTTTTTCACATTAAATTTTTCTCGTCTTTTATTTTCCTTTCTGATTTTTTTAAACCTTCTAATGTACATGTTAAAAACAGCAAAAGAACACTTTTAAATAGGGAGAAAAAGTGGGGGGGGGGGGGGGTATGATGGGAAGGGAATGGGGATAGGAGGTGGGTGGGGGGTGAACGAGAGGGGGCAGACAGTGACACAGTGACAGCGGCGTCAGAAGATATTTTGCACAATTGTGGAGGGATAGGATGGGGGTGTTACTGATTTTTGTGAAAGCAGGATTGGAAAAAAAAAAGGGGGGGGGGGGGGGGGTCCAAATTGTTATAAAAAAGCAGAGGGGAAGGGGGACTCTTGTATTCCAAATGTTTTTTAGAGGGGGATATCCTCATATCTACTACCGTGGTCCAATAAGAGCGGGGTGGGTTGAAATGAGAGGGAGGGAGAGGAGCGCACTGTAACATGCCGTCCGTATTTTCCAGTTTCAATAATTGGTATCCCTGGTACCGACGCCAGTGAATGATGATTTCAGAATCGACATCGCAAGGTCAACTCGACGGGAACAATGCGTGTGTGTGTGTGTGTGTGTGTGTGTGTGTGTGTGTGTGTGTGTGTGTGTGTGTGTGTGTGTGTGTGTGTGTGTGTGTGTGTGCGCGCGCGCGCGCGCGCGTTTGTGTATGTGTGGTATTTGTAATATCAAGGTACCCATCTCCTTTCGCAACAGTAACCTCTACAGTACTAGCTTCTTTCTGTCAAATATTACAGATGATTTATTGATATCTTCTGACATTGCGACAGCCCTCGGCATGTTGGAGCATTTTTGACATTTTCTTCAACAAAAGTGACTTAAATCTATAACAGAAAGAAGCTCTGTGAAAAGGGGGGAGGGGGGGGGGGGGGTACCGAAGGAAGTCCTTTCACCGCACGGTTGTGGGCCTGGGAAGTATTGAGCTGAAGGAATGTTGAGCAGGGGGAATATGTAGGGGAGAAATATTGAAAAGAAAATGAACAGGGAGATTATCTAGCATCCATGAGCTGAAAGTATTCAGCAGAAGGAAAATCGAGCGGGGAATTTGAGCTGAGGGAGCAGTGAGGACGGGGAGTAATGAGGAGGGGGAGAACTAAGACGATGGTGGTAGGGGTGGGGGGTGGGGGGGGGGGGGGTCACCAAGCAGCGACCAGTAGGGTGGGAGTGATAAGCAGGAGGATTGTTTAGCCGGGGAGTATTGAGCATGGGCAGTATTGATACGCTCGACTTCTCATGATATCTGTTTCTGATACACTCTGCATCACGCTGCCAACATTGAGACCGAAGATGAAGACGGTTCCAATGAATGAGCTTATTCTAAACAG
>JADBJO010012637.1:0-7500 GCA_016801955.1 Conus betulinus | reverse complement strand
AATTGTTTTCATCGATGTGTGTGTGTGTGTGTGTGTGTGTGTGTGTGTGTGTGTGTGTGTGTGTGTGTGTGTGCAGTTTCGATCCCTTCCCTGCCCAACTCCCATCTTATCTCGTCTTCCTGTTGCGTTTCGTATTCTTCATTATTCCTCAGTCGCCATTTTCAGCTTATTTGTCTCTATCCTCACTTCCCAAAGACTGAAAATAAAACGTCTACTATTGTGTGTTGTTTTGTAAATCAGTCTCTCTCCCATTAAGCCTCTCACTTGGTCATCCTCCTTTCGATCCATCAGTCCCCTCTTCCACCCCCATTCCCCCCTGCTCTCCACCTCCCTATCTCGCCTCCTTTTCTTCCACCTTTCTGGGTCCCTGCAAACCTGGTACCGCTGCGCTATCGTGGACACGCGGGGAGCTGGCCGTTCAAAACACCTTGTCAATAGACTGTCCGTCAACGACAACCAGTCCCTAACCACGCCCTGTGTCCGTTTCTCCGACCAGTCTAGTTTCGACTTCCTGTGCAGAAGCAAGACGCACGCTCATTTCCGCCTCGACTGAGAAGCTAAGAAGACGACGAACGAGAGCGTACGGAACATCTTCAGGTAAGTGTAGATTTATGGAAATACAGAATTTCGATAGTTGATGTTTTGGATATTAAACTTGTTGATTCTGTTTTTGAAAATAGGACTTGTAATCAGATGCTGTCTTTTTTCTTTTCTTTCCAGTATATCGACTGTTCTATATAGCCTAACTAGCTGCTGTTGAAGTTGAGAATTTGTTGGGCCTACAAGGCAGTTTAATGCAATCAGAATTGTTTGCCGGTTATTTGGTATTTTGTAAAAGCTCGTGCACATTTTTAATGTTGTTTTTTACTTTACTAGAGTCTACCTCCAGTTTCATTTTCATATTAATGAAATTTGTCTTTGCTCGAGTAGATACGACAGACGAAAAATCAAAAGGCGGAGTCTTCCAGGGAAATAACTTTCGGCGCCGAGGATGTGAAGCTAGGTCAAACGAACGCTGGAAGTTTCTGAGTTGAAATTTGGCGATTAATTTTTCTGTTTGATGTTTAATTAAACTGATTCAGTAGTGCTTTTGTGAATAGTGCACAGAGATTTAGTAATGTTGCAACATTTTACACTGCTGTCGACACGTGGTTTTATTTTTCATGCTCATGTTGAAAACAAAGAGGCCTAGCGTTATCTCTACGTTGTTGGGTGACTAGCTACATTATGCGATAGACAGGACCCATTTACGGGTTTCTAACGTTTGCATCTTTCTGATTTGATTTAAACTTAACTACGACCAAGATCTCTACCGTGTGGTGGGCACATTTAAACAGAGTATCAACAACATGTAACACCGTCAACCTACCACCATTGCCATCACCGATACTCATGCGTCGACTGCTCTGTCAATTCAAAACGAGGCTGTGCCTTAATTAGCCTGAAGACTACCGGCACGTGTTCCAATATAGACCCAGATTCTTTTTTCCATGAGTCAATCGGGCAGCGCGTTTGGATGAAAAAAAATATCAGATATATCGATTGACTGTGTGTGCGGCAGTGGCTCATCGAACAAGAGAGATATGAGTCTAAATCAGCATTTGTTTATGAACTGCGAGAGTTGGCCTCTTGGTATTACACAAAGAGTATGTGTGCGACACGAGAGGAAGACAATTGTGAAAGTCTAATCAAAGGATTGATATTCCTGAGTGCCGTTCGTGATTTTTGTTTTTAAACTTTGAATCTTTTAAAGTAATAAATGGTTCAACTCAAATCTTAGAAACACGAATGGGAAAGATGTACATTTTCCACTGTAAGCGAGTCTGACAGTTTCGTGTGCAGACAACAGGGGACGCATCAGACCTACAGTGTTTCAATGTTGACCGAGTTGAAGCGTGGCTTAGTGCCGGTGAAAGCGAGTTGGTTTGGCACACACACACAAATTTGAGTTCCCTGGTTCGAAAGTAGTAGCACAGACGTTAAAATTGTGAGCTCATCAGGAGTTGTGTTGTCAGAAGCAGACATTTAAAGAAATTGTGGAAAGGAAGTCTTCGTAATGTTTCTTTTCTTTTCATTATTTGTTTTACGCGTTTGGTTAGTGTCACTGGGGTTGAATGTGCAAAGCATGGCAATTTCTGCTTTCTGTCGTTTAAGGCCTTTTCACATAGCATGCTGTTGGAAGTTCGTGTGTGTTGTAAACTCTTCTTAATTCTTATAGCTAATATAGAAAATAGATAAACTTAATGCAAGGCTTGGTCCAGCTTTAGTTTTGTTTAGCGAATGATATAATTCAGTATTACTACGGTCTGTATAAATCTTTTTTTGCTAACGTCTCCATTATCAAATGTTCTCCATTGATCAGTATAAGAAAAAATGTGCGAAAATAGCGCAATAATCGCGCAAGAACCTAAGCTTGAAAGGATATCGGTCGCAACGCCTCTTTTTTCTGTCAACTGATGACTAGAAGAACATAGCTTGTATGTTTCTGATTACTACAATGAATGATAGGCTGAACGATCAACGAAGTGCGCAAATATTGATTCTTTTTTTTTTTGCATGAGTAATGGATCACCAAACACGAAAGACCATCGATAGATTTACCATTGTATTGGTTGTCAGATCGCGCTTGACAGGAATATTTGATTTGATCAGATGACTGACATTCGTCATCCCAGAATGGTCTTACATCTTAATATACACACAGTATTTTTTTTAACAGGAATGATGACTAGAAGGCTGAATTAATGAGACGGTTCTCAGCCGACACACATGTGATCGTGTTACGGCAGTAAGCGTATTTTACAAAAACTGTCGGCTGATTTTATATGTGGGAGTAACACAATGAACGGGCGCAAGGTAAAAATTGAATGTTGAATAGAAACCACGCGCGCGTGCGCGAACAACACACGTACACACCCACCCACTGTCATGCTTCCCGAAGTCGTGCCACACACGCACCTATCACCTCCAAAGCAAACTCCGCAAACGCGCGCAGTCACTCCTTTCACCCAAGGCGAGCCAAATAAATACACAATACCGAAAACTTGGTTTTTTCCTCCTCCTACGGAGAACAAATA
Source organism: Conus betulinus (assembly GCA_016801955.1). Classification (NCBI taxonomy): domain Eukaryota; kingdom Metazoa; phylum Mollusca; class Gastropoda; order Neogastropoda; family Conidae; genus Conus; species Conus betulinus. The sequence continues at coordinate 4,423 of JADBJO010012637.1, read as the reverse complement.
TAATCAGTACATACAATTCTCAAATTAACTTATCCACACCTCCTCACCAATGGGGAGGCAACACAAAATAAAACACACACCACACTCCTCTCCACCAAGGAGGTACACACTAAATAAATAAAAACACCTCCTCTCCACTAAGGAGGTAACACTAGCTACTGTTTCCCCTTCAGTTGCAATGTTCATAAAACATGGGGGCTACTTCACTATCCATCATCACACTATTTATATCATATACCATTATCTTATAACCTCAACACAACCTCAACACAGGAGATCAATCACGTCACAATTCACAACAGTTGAGGTTATACAGTAGGGTCATAACATTATGGGGGAATGCACCAGAGTCATTCTTCATCCACATGGGGAAATGCGCCAGTCATTCTTCATCAACATGGGTTTATCGACTTCTGATACCGATACCGAAAACAGCCCTCTCCGGCCCAAAGGGGCGCTGCCTGGCTGGAATCCTCCTCCGTGAGGAAGGGTACTGCAGGCGAGGTCCGCCACCCGTTCCAGGCTGGGGTCAGGTCCGGCACCTCCACCACCTTCAAACACCGGCCACCCGTGGCCCGGCGTGAGACAGGCAACCTGTCAACACACTCGGAACCACGTGCAGTTCTAACTAAGTAATAACTAAGGAGACTCACTTCAACATGAAGATGTAAACAGTAACACACACACACACACACACACACACACACACACCACACACACACACACCTGTCATTATTTTTGTTGATGTGTAATGTACATTTCTACAGATATCAATTAGAAGTGAAAACTAGTAATGCTCAGTGGCAATCTTCATCGGAAAATGTAAAATCTCAAACTAAAGGAATTCCTTTACGTATTTGTATATATATATATATATATATATATATATATATATATATATATATATATATATATATAGTATATATATATATATATGTATGTGTGTGTGTGTGTGTGTGTATGTAATGTGTGTGTGTGTGCGCGCGTGTGCGTGTGTATATGTATATCTTGATATACACCCCCTTATTGTATTTTCTCTTAAATGTGATCATATACACTCGCTTATTATTGTATTTTCTCTTAAATGTGATTATAGTATGAGATTTACCCGAGTAAATATTAATTCTCTATCAAATGAATTATCAGAACAAAATTGTTGATAAAGTAAGCTCAGCTCAAAAGCATTCTTTAAGACAACTAGAGTTAACGCTAAAAAATTTGCATCTTAAAAGATCTAGCCTTACGTTTCGTTAATCTTTTTTCGCACACGTCATGAAAGTCCTTGTGGTAAGAGCTTGCCACAGACACCTTGTTTTCTGGACCAAAACAATTAAACATTATGTTTGGCCATAGAATAAGAAACATTATTTCACATTACTATCATAAATTATGGAGAAGCTTCCTGATCCAGCTGTTGACAGCCGAGGCGCGCAAAAAAAAAAATTAATGGACTGGAAAGGGAATCTACATTGAGTGAACACATATTTTTAGAAAGTGCTGTGCTAGGTGTGTGTTGTTTTATTGGCAGCATATTTTGGTTTTGTTAATGTGACGGGACTCTGACGTTTTCCCCTCGTTATCAGAATAAGATTATCATATACAGGGATACAAGGGAGTATTGAGAGAAGCATTCATATCTCCGCAAACTAACTGCGCGCTGGCACAGGCACACACACTCTGTCACTCCGCCGCAGCACAATTCATTTATCTGTATCATACAAAAGTGAAAACGTTAGACAGATAATCCGATAATTCTATCCCCTTTCTTCAGTTGCTCTTAATTGTCCAGGAAAGAGTATATACGCTGGTTGCGCACACAAGTAAGAAATAAACATTCAGAACTTGCCAGCTATTTCCGTTGGTTGAACCATTCGTTTCTCTCATATTCGTCGGTGGCATTTTTGTCGCGTACTGAAACTGTTACCCTGTTGTGTCCACCCAATTGGCCAAATCTCGGTTGGGGGGACGCTGACAGCATCGCTGGAGTCGTACTCTCAGACCAAGTCTCCTGGACTCCACTGCACTTCACCCTCTCGACAGAACGAGCTCTCCCACAGGTCTTCTTGTGCAGCAGACACACCACCAGTGGCTTGCAGCTCCTGTCTAGGCTTCAACAGGCTAGCATGTCTTGCTGTTTTCTGTCCCCACTTAGGAGACAATTCCCTCGCCAGTTGTCGGCTCCTAGGCTACAGCATACCTCTACTGGTCTTCCGTTCCCACAAAGGAGACAAGTCTCTAACTGTTGTCCCACTGAGCTGGATAGCAAACCTCTGCTTCAAGTGAAGTCTTTTGACTTTGACTCTCTATCGTGCTTTATTTTCCAGAACCCTCAAACTTTCCCTAAACGATCGCTTTACTGGTTGTCCAAGCGTCTTATAACCAGGCCTCGCATACAGATACCCGAGGACGGGATGAGTTCACTTCCCCTAAGCGAGTCATGCTTTTACTGGTTTTCCAAGCGTCTTATAACCATCCCTCGAATCAAAAGAGAACCCGATTTATATTGGTTCAACCATTGGAATCGCTGGCGTACACGTATCACACACGATTTACACCAACATATCTAGCTGCAAATAATTTTGATTAAACCAATGGACTCTCACTAGTCTCAAACACGCACGTACGCACGCAATTTGTTGCGTGCGCGCGCTCACACACACTCGCGCGCGCACACACACACACACACACACCACCCATACAACACACACCCGACACACACATTTTACATATATATATATATATAATATCTATATATATATAATATATACACACACACACACACACACACACACACACACACACACACACACACATACGTGCACGCATGCACGTACGCACATACGACAGTGACTACCATAAACAACTGTGAGATTCAACCAGTGAATCTCCAAATTGATTTAGTTCCACTAGTGCAAACACATGTACAACAAAGATCTGGTTACCATGTGATAATGCATAACTTTCATTGTAAAATCTTGTTCAGTTTCCCGAAACTACCCTTTGTACCCACAGCCCAGACTTCACAAGAGCTAGGACCGAGGTTTCATGTGTTTATTTAGACTCTGTCATAGCCAAGAAAATGTAAAACCATCTAATAGGTAGAAGAGAAGCCTTCCCGAAGCTGTTCATCCCTCAGGTCCAAGCACAGCTGAATGGTTATCGTGACCTACCTGCAAGCCGACGGTCACTGAAACAGCAGTGGTCACCTGCCACAACTGCCAGTTCTCAAGCCCACTGTAGAACCGAGGAAATGGCTGTTGGTGGAGGCTGGATGCCTTCCTCACCCAGAAGCAGCCTGGTCGATAAGTACTTGTCACCACCTTCCTGGACATGAGATTACTTCCTAGTTACTCTCCCTCTTTTAGTATCCGACCCGGGTGCAGGAGTTTGCACCTTGAAGGACCCAGGGAAACTAATCTCAGCACAAGCAAAATTACCCTTAGTTTGCTTTAAGGACTGGAGAACGTTTGTCCGACTGGTGACAGTTTTGTGTTTTGAATATTCGAGATTTTTTTTCAAAGCCTCCAATGAAAACTGTTTCTTTTTGTGAGCATCCATTTGTCTTCTAGTGAGTTAAATCGAACAAGGATTTGTGGCAGCTCTTAGAATTCATTAACTCTCAAGATCATATGTGCTGGTTAGGTTAATGTCCTGCGTTACAAACCATATGTGACATGATTTTCTCAAAATTATCTATACATAAGCTGTTTATGGTTGTGTATCACAAGTGAACTGGACATGTCTGTCCTTCAGTGCAAATAGAGTAGAGATGTGACTATTGAATACAGGGGTGAAATTGACCGGTCCGTATTGATACGGAATTCCATGTAGCAAATGTTTCCTTTTTTTTGTTTGTTTGTTTTTTTCCGTGTGCGTGTTCCGATTCAGGTTTCGCGCCCGCCTCGTATTTTGAATCCGCCTTCTTGTTTTCAATGCTCTAATTTTAAATTTGTCAAAAATGAGCTGATTAACCGACGAAGCCTAGGCCATGGACGGTCGACAATGACCTGAAAGAAAACAAGTGGAGAAATGAATGGATGGATGAGATGGACGAATTGATCTTTCCTGCTGCTGCTCCAGTCATAGCTCTGGTGTCTAAAGGTTTTTTTTTTTTTTTTTTTTGTTTTTTTTTTTTTTCTGTTCCCAACCACTGTGCCACCTCAGAGGCAGTGCACACCACGGCCGCTCATTCCGATACCCCTATCCCCACAGCCCAAGCCTGGTCGGCCCCGCTGCAGCCCCTGCACCGACATCCTCGGAGCTTCAGTGTCAATCGTCAAGAGCTACCCGCCGGAGACCCTGCCCTACTGCCGGTCATTCGTAGCGTTCATGCGCCTTGCTGATCTAACATACGCAGGACCCACCTACTACCCCATACTGACGACATAATGGCCTAGTTGACGGAGCCGGCGTGAGTGTGCCT
>JADBJO010012636.1:0-56804 GCA_016801955.1 Conus betulinus | reverse complement strand
CAAATAAATCATTACTGTAGTTTTCATATAATTTTGCTTTTTGATGTCATACTCGATGGTTGTCAACCTCAGTATATGAAGGAAAACAAAAACATGTAGGAGCACATGCTTGCAGATGTTCATACACAAAATGCACGGTATAAGCGAGAGAGAAAAAATGTGTATATATGTTTATGTGTACCTGTACAATTACTCCACTCTGTGTGTTGGTGTATGTATAGAGTGTGGATGTGTAGATTTACTAGATTTGTGTTGTGTGGTGTGTGTGTGTGTGTGTGTGTGTGTGTGTGTGTGTGTGTGTGTGTTGGCGTGCCCAAATATAGTTCCCACTGTTGCGTGACTGCTACTTCTGCTGAAGAGGATGAAATGAAAAACATTGTCCATTCATTCTATGCTAAGCCACTGCTGCTATTTCCTCCACTTAATTTAATTTCTTATAAACCTTGAATACTAAACCTTCATTATTAAAATAGTGCTGGTGTTATATCTCTGTGTGTGTGTGTATATGGAGTGCGGGGGTTATGGGAGGTGTGAGTGTGGGTTTTCAGAGAGAGAGAGAGAGGGAGGTGGGAGTGTGTGTGTGTGTGTGTTTGCGCACCTTGTGCCCCTTTGTTTTCAGTACAGTGTTGCTCCTGCCTGACAAGACCATCCAATCCCTCTCCTCCTCCCTCCTATCCTCCCCCCACCGACCTCTTCCTTCATGTCCAGCCCCTCATCAAGTCCACCCAGCACCATAAAATCCCCCACCAGCACTCCCCCAAACAACACATGCACACACGCATGCATGAAGGCACATGCACACACACCAAAACAAACAAACAAAAAAAACAAAACGAACGAAAAACAAAACCCACCAATATAGTCCATTTCTGCTTTGAGTTTGACAAACCACTGTTGCTTTATCCCATTACCCAGTTTAATTTCTTACCCAATCTCAAATGCCATTACTGTCAGAAACCTGACCACTCATTGGTGCTGTTCATCACAATGCAGTTGAGATGTTCTGATCTGGCGTTATATGCCAAAACCCAAACAGCACCAACAAAACATGCCAATTGATGGAGTTCACCACCATTTGATTTACCTGATGTTATTTGACTTCAAATGCCAACACCTTGAAAGAAAAATCTAATTTATGTGTTGACCTACTTCGCCTTACCTTCTAACTCAGAATAAATGATATTTACCTCCATCTAAGCTCTTGCCTCAGATGCTAAAGTTTTGGACAAAGAAAATGATCCTTTGTTACTTTTCCCAACAACCAGGTTAATAAGTTCAGCTGCATTCGCAGACATACACAAAAACTCTTGACAGACTTTTTTCTGTTCCCACCAACATTCTTTGCTCCTAGATGTTGAGGTGTGTATTCTGTTTAACCAAGCACTGTCAATTTAACAGACTTTTGAATAACTTTCATAATCAGATGCTTACAGCGTTTACATGCAGTTAGCTTGAGAAATGAAAACGTACAGTACTGCGAAAAGATGTCCTCAGTTTTTGTTTTTTATGCTTAAAATTTTTTTTTTTTTTTTTCAAAATCTGGTTTAACAGAAATTGAGAATTGAAAATTTACTAAGTTAAGCTGTATCGAATGACAACTCGGAACTTGCTAAGAAATGCAACATATTTGGAGCTATACGTCCAGACGCTTTCACTACTTTTAGTTTTATATGAGTGCAAAATCACTGTTGAGGTGAAATGAACGGATATGTGAATATTATCACATTTTGTTACTTGAATGTTTGTTTGTTGCGTGTATCTTTAGATGTTGTTTTGTTGCTAATCAGAATATGTGGTGAGTTGTCCTACATAAAATATGTCAGGCATGTTTTGTGTCACTGAATTTTGGATTGATCTGGAGACTGAATTGTTCTACAGAGTGGTTAATATGGAGGTGTTACTGTAATCAAGGAAGATGAATGTGCTGAAGTGAAAAAAAAAAAATAGTGGAATGACAGAAATTAACTGTGAAGATCAGTTGAACTGTAATCTCAGCTAAGGAGGTTAAGTTCTCAGCTGCTTTTGTTGGTTTGTCTATCTTCAAGTTTACGCAAAAAACTTCTTGAAAAAATTTCACCCAAACCAAACCAACAAAGCGGAAACTGAGAGTGAAATATGGTTTGTGGTAGAAAGTCCCATTTGATGTGTGTTCTTTGAACATTTGGTTGCTGAAGTGGACATTTTGTTCAGAATTTTGGAAGGGACTGCCATCTCGATGCCGTGCCATCTTTTACTTGCACAGGATTATAATTACATCCAGACTACCAGCAACGAGAAATCTAATGGAGATGGGGACATAAACCTGTCACTTCTTGTGTTCCATGTAGCTGTCTTTCCACAAATGATGCAAGCGAGCAATTGCTGATAGCAATGCCTCAAGATCAAGAGTTCCGGGAATTCTTCATCAACTCGACATTGCTCATAAAAGTGCCCCCCAAAGCAAATCATAAAAGCGAAAAAAAAAAAAAAAAAAAGGGGTTAGTGAATTTAGAGGTAATGTCAGTTAAAGAATATCAGTTGAGAGTTCTTTTAAATGGGTTGAAATGAATGAAAATTGATGTTGTTGCTGAGAATGCATGGGTCTGTATTTGTGATGGTTATAGTAATCAATATTGTTACATGTATACTAATCACGTTGTGAATGTATGTGTATGTGAAAATGCAATGCGAGTGCAACTGAATGTGAGCTTGTGCAAACCTTAAGTGTAAAATTTATCGTCAGAGCATGCTTCAGAACCTAAACTTTAGTGCTTTAGAAGAGCCTTGAGTTGTATCGTGATTCTGTGAGTGGAGAAAGAAGTCCAGTTATGTTTGACCATGAAATTCATATGTTATATACCATGACCAGAAAAGTGATGTGAGCCATGTTTCTTTGACAAAGTCTTTTATGTGAGAAAAGAAAAATGTGGTGTTGTTTACTGTTTTGATTATTACAAAGAAAAATACTACCAGCATGATTAGGACAAGTGTGATTCAGTCCCATACCAATTTCATTTAGACAGTGTTTTTTTTTTTTTTTTCCTTTTGCTTGGTTGAATTAATGTAAAGCAGTTTCCTTTGTTTGTAATAGAACTTAGCTGATTATGAATGGATGCATTTTGTTTAGTCAGTATTTAGCTAAAAAAACATAAACCCTTTCTAACTGAATTAAAAAGAGGCTTAACTGATTTAAGGTCCCAAGTATTCAGAGTGTCAGGAAAAAAAAAAACTTTGCTATTCTTGCTTGAAACATTGTGTGTGTGTGTGTGTGTTTGTGTGTGTGTGTGTGTGTGGTGTGTGTGTGTGTGTGTGTGTGTATGTGTGTGTGTATGTGTGTGTGTGTGTGTGTGTGTGTGTGTGTGAGGGGAGAGAGAGAGAGAGAGAGCATGTATGCTTGTGTGTGTGTGTGTGTGTGTCTGTGCGAATATGCTTGTATGCCGATGCATATGTATGTCATGGTTTTGCCTTTTTTATTTTTTCTCTCCCAGATTTCTGTCTTGTTTTTTTCTTTTTTTAATTTTTGCTTTTTTTTAAGCATATGGTGAAAAAAAAGGTAGATATTAGCATGCCATCATAAAGGATATTTCAGTCTCACTAGTGCCTGTTCATCTTGCATTATCCTGTGGGTTTTTGACAAAATAAGAAATTATACATGGCCAAGTTATAGGGCAGCAGCATGATGATTAGTGTGACAAGGTATAGATCAGTGTGATTTATCAAGCTCAGTGGTGCATGCAGTTGTGTCGTCACATGAAGTCCATTGATTCTGAGGCACAGTCTCATGTCAGATCAGTGTCAAACTCACCACAATGGCATACTCTGAATTCGCAGTCACTGTTGTACATGTTTTTCTTGCCGCTGTTAGTTTCTTCTTGCTGATAGTGGCACAAGCACTGGGAAAGGGAGATAAATGCAATAAACCCATGTGGGAAAGTAGATGTCAGGGCATAGAAATTAATTTTCAGTGTGTGTGTGTGTGTGTGTGTCTGTCCATTGGAAAGCTAGGAGTGAGTGATGATTAAACAAAAGTTTGTAGCGACGTTATTTAGTGAAGGCCAGCTGAATTGATCATTGCAAGAGTGCTTAGATATTGAAAAGTCATTTAGAAACAAATGTGAAACAATTCTGGCAGACTGGATTAATGGAAATTAAGCTTCAAAAGTCAAGCTGTGGTCTGATATTTAAAGTTTGTGACATCACTACTCAAACACTTTCTGCACTTTTTTCTTTTTTTTTTTTCTTTGTGGATGGCAGAAGGACTTTAAGCGGTATCACTGGTTTGCATTGTTTGTAGGGGACTGTGTGATGGAAACTTAATGTGAAGGATTTCAAAAGAAGATTTGGGAAAAGAAGGATGTAGTTGGGAAGTGAACAGAAAGCTCAGAAGAAATTGGTGAGTGACCCGCAGTGGAAAGTAAATGGTTCTGAGGAAAACAACTAGTTCAGGGATGAAATCAATAATTGATGTGAAGGACACTATCAGAGTAACACTATGGCAAAATTCCTGTGAAAAGTTTGACCGGAACGCCTGGAGATCTACCAGCATGCAGTCTGAATCTCTTGATGTTTTTTTTTTCCATACATAAGTGTTGGTAATCATGTCTTTGTGGATATCAGTGAAGGCTGAGAAGTACATTCTGATGCTAGACAGCCATCTGTACACATCTAGTCAGCAGTATTTCCTTTGAGGTGGTACCACCAGAAAGAAGTCAACACTTTCACAAGCCCCCTAAAACAGAAGAGTGGAAGCGACTGCAGTCCATTCTGATTCTGCCTTGGCTAGCTCAGGCATCCAATCACAGTGCAACTGAAAAGTTAGGGCAGTTTTTGAAAGCAAGGCTAAAGTTCTCATCCATTGCTTTGTCACTCTAACAGATGAAGTCGTCATGGCATGGAACAAGGTGCGTGTTTGGTATTGTCCAAAAGAACTTTTTATTCACTGCCACAATATGGATAGCTTCTTCTGAGCGAAAAGGGTCATCTGACTCGGTATTAAAGTGTTAGAACTTCAAACAAGTTAAAGGAATACAGTTTCATTTTACAGCTGATCTTGGTAATATCACTAATCAGAAAGTTTGTCAGTGATTTGGCATGTAGCTTGAACATGTTTGATTTTAAACCCAGATTTTGTGCGACTTAAAGCTGGGGTAGTGTGTGTGTGTGTGTTTTTTCCTAGTAATTTTACCTTGAGGGGAGCAGTGCCACTTTTTGTTTGTTCCTCAATCAGTTTTCATCCACCTAAGGATCAGAACAATGTGAAGACATTCTGAAAATAGCATTTCAGACTCTTTGTGGTTGATTTTTATTTTCATGGCATGTTTGATCAGACACGGTACTGCCAAGCTGCTGTATCGTTTCCATCCACTCCTTAGCAGGAGAGAAACTTTTGGGTAGATTGGGAGTCAAGTTTACAGTGTGACTTCTTTTGCCCATAATAAGAAGCTACTCCTAGTTGAAATCACTAGGTCCAAAATTGATGTAATGGCGATGTATAGTTATAGTTCAGCAGCATAGGTTAAACTCAAGAGTCAAAGGGACTGAACATTTCTTTTCTGTCAAATAATGCTGTTTGGACCACACAGTTGATTCATGCTAAGGGAAGTTTTGGCATATCGTCAGCATGGCAGAGATGGCATTGTGTGTGCAGGGATGTCACCCCTATCTTTGGCACCATTTTCATTAGTCCTGTATTGTAATTCTGTCTTGGCGCAGAACAAAATGTTAACAGCTATGGGACAGTTTTCTGCTGATCTTGAACATTGGGTTGTAAGGTCTTGGTGTGTTTTCACTTTCTCTTAACATAGGTGTTGTCTTCATTCAAAGCTAGAGTTTGACTCCTTTGTAGATTCCCAACGATGACAACACACAACATGCAGTACGGGACTCTCAAGTAAACAACACCAAGGAGAACTTTAATTGGGACTGGGACTTGATTGGCTCTATATTGAAGGTTCGTACTGAGCAAGAGAGAGAGAGAGAGAGAGAGAGAATGTTCTATTCGTGTGTGTGTGTGTGTGAGGGAGAGAAAACATGATAGATGTTAAATGGGTGCACTTTTGTTTGATATATATTTGTAATATTAAGCGGTAGCATCCTATAAAGTTCTGCTTGAAAATGATCCACTGTATTGTTTTTGCATAGTTTCATGTGATCATGATTTTGATAAAAGTAATGTCTGAAATAATGTTAGCATGGACATTAAAAGGGGGGGGGGGGGGGGGGGGATTTGAAAGGAAAAAATGGATTTGTATGTGAAACTCATAAAAGCAGCAGTATTAAAGTTTGTTGTTGCTTAATTGAAATACAATAATGTAATGAAGTTAAAAATTGTTTAATCCACACCTTAGGGCATGCTTCATACAAGAGAAAATATTGATATATTCAAATAAAAATCAGTTGAGTGTTTATATTCTTCCTTTTCAGTGGCCGGATGATCGACTGAGAAAGATGGAAGACATGATCTATATCAGGTATTCGTGTACATTTGAAAGTATCAGAGCTGTTTTCGTAACCAGTCAGTCATACTAAAATTGAATGCTAGTAAGTGTTATTTTATGATGATTAATGGAGAGCGTCTGTAGTTAAATATACTTAATGTGGTGAATTTGTAAAGCCATCTGTGTATATAAATTTAGAATGTGTACATATGTTCTAAACTTACTTGCACATTTCTCAGGCAAATTAGGTTATGAATATTTACTTAAATTTTACCATACGTGAAGTTATACTTGACATCAATAATACAGAGGAGTCAAAAAAGGGGAAGAAAGATGATCTCTTTCAAAAAGTTCCATTTCAAATAATTCTAATCTATGTTTGAAACTGATGTTGAAGAAAACATGATGATAGTGTGCTTCTCTGTTCAACCACCTAAACTTCAAAGTTAGCATCGATTACCTGTCCAGCTTCTGTTTTAATTAAACCAACAAAGGATGATTCATTTTATACTCTTGCATTTATGCTAACATGTAAATAAATATATAGCATGTAGTATTCTAAAAGTAAAACACATACGTTTATGACAGAACCCTTGTCAGTCAGCAGTCAGGTGAAAATCGTTTGTGCATTCAACCCATGTCAGTAAGAAGATGGGTCAAACTTGCTTGTACATACAGAAAGCAAATTTCTCTTAGATATGCTGTCAGAAATGTGACAAAAATGGATTAGAATCCCAAGACAAAAGCCTATAATTGGAGCACAGTAGTGCATTCATTTTCACTTTAGCCACATGACGAGATACCGGGTTTTACATACTGTATGCAGACAGCATTAGAATGGCATGAAAAAGAGATGGATGTGAAGAGAAAAAAAAAATGAAACAAACTTAAAGAACCCTGAGGAAAGTGAATGTCAAAGATGAAAAAAAGATTTTAAAAAAAAAGAGAGAAGAAGCTTACAACTAAAAACAGGGAATTGAAGAAGTAAATAACTACAGAAACTGTCAAAGATGAAAAGAAAAGAAAAAGAAGTAGAAGCTTGCAACCAAAACAAGGAATTGAAGAAGTAAAAAACTATAGAAACTGTCAAATATTTTCCCAAACTTGACCTTTCAGGTAAATTTGATGAGGCGGACAGCAGTCTTGTTCCGCACTGACTGTGGTTGTGGATCATTTATCACTGTCTTTAAAAGAAAGTGTTTTTGGAGACAGAAAAACAGGATGGGAGACACATCACAGAAAAGTCTTGCTTCACAGTGCTTTTGAAATGATTTTATTTCCTGCGGACAGGTTCCTACGACGTGTGGTGTTCTTCTTCAAGCCCACCAACCACCTGTTCTCACACATGGAGATCAACTCGGAACGAGGACCGTCTGTGTGTCAAGTGGCTTGTCAGCTGGTCGACTTCCTTGTCTCACTCTCACAAGTGAGTGGACATCCTTTCCAATGTTGGTTTTGTGATTGTGCGTATGCATATATAGTGTAGTTTTCGCAGAGAATATCTGCCATGCTTTGTGTGTGCACACACACATGCGCATATGCATGCACACACATACACACACACACACACACACACACACACACACACACACACACACACACATGCTCTGTCTGTCTCTTTACCTCTCTCTGTCTCTCTCTTTCTCTTGCAAAAGGCTAACCACACACACAAGCACATCATCACAGAATGAGCAAAGGCTCAGTAACCTGCCCTCTGTCTCACTTGGCGCTTGGTTAAACTGCCATTGATATGCCTATCATGATTGTATGTTCTGGCCATGGCCCTTTATTCAAGGCGCCAAATGATTCATCCACTTGATTTGTGTCAGGCTCAGGGTTTAAGCTGCCATTGATTTACCTGTATGGACTGTTAGGTATCTTGGCTTTGCTCTTTAATCAAAATGCCATTGAATTAATGATTGATTTACCCTTTTGAACTGTGTATTTTTGTATGGTTCTTGGTTTGAGCTACCATTGAAATACCTATTATGACTTTACATTTTATCCTAGGGCTCTTCATTCGCAGTGCCATAGACATGACCTCTGATTTAAACTGCTTTTGATCTGTGTATCATTATTAAACATTTTGGCCTTGGCTTTTTGTTCAAGATGTCATTGGTATGTACATTTGGTCAGTGTATTGTCTGGCTCTTGGTTTGAAATACCATTGTTATGCCTATTATGACTATATATTTTGGTCTTGGCTCTTTAAATTGCTATAGACATGCCTATTGTGACAGTTTTTCTCTGGGGCTTGGTTTAAGTTGCCATTGATATGCTCATTTGGTTTGTATTTTTGTCTGACTTTTGGTTTAGGCTGCTGTTGATACGCCTGTTAAGACTAAATATTTTGGCCTTGGTTCTTTCTGGATCTGGATCTGGATCATTATGTTGCAGGAGCCAATCAATGCTAAAACATGACAGAACAGGGAGAGCGCAAAAGTAGTTTAAAAATAGTGTAAGAAGCCACCACTTTGTCCTAACAATCTTCCACTGGGTTCAGGTCTCAGTGGGTAGCCACAACAGGTAGCTACAGGTTTAAAAAGAAAGCTGGCTAAAAACTCTACTGCTGTCAGATGCTAGTACTAGTAGTAGGCAGGCGATGTTGATCTGACAAGTGCTGATGTAAAGGCACTGGCAGAGCCTGCACTGACAATATCCTCCCCTAGATGATTCCAGCCCATCACTGTCCACACGAAAAAGGAGTGAGTGTACTGACTTGTATTACAGACATGTAGTTTGAAGCCGTGAGTGTTTCTGACCATGTGGTGTTCTGTAATATTGGAGACTTTGAAGTCCTTATACTTGGGGTGGGGGGGGGTGGGGGTGTGGGGGGGGTCAGGGGTCAGGAAGTTTTTTTTGGGAATGGCAGGGTGAGATTTCCCGCTATCTTGAACATCAGGCCTAGTCGTGCCTGTCTGCGATGATCATTCAGCAGGGGGAGATTCAAATCCCACAGCATTCGGCTTACGCAATCTGGTTCCCTGGACCTATAGTCCTTCTTGATAAAGCGTGCTGCCTGTCTCTGTACCCTCTCCAACTTCTCAATGTCCTGTTGGTAATATGGGTCCCATACTGTAGCTGCATACACTAGTCTGGATCTCACCAGTGCGATGTACGCCAGGCACCTGCACTCCTTTGGGCAATTCCTGAGATTCCGGCGTAGGAAGCCCACTGTTGATCTGGCTTTTCGAGCAATATTGGCAATGTGTTGACCCCATTTCAAGTCATCTGAGATGAGCACTCCTAAGTACGGGTTTTGCTGGACCTCTTTCAGGAAGACTCCATTGAGCTGTACATATAAGTAGACTTGCTCCAGGAGGACAGGATGTAACATTTCTGTGTGTAAAGCACATCCCCATCTCTTGGCCCAGTCCTCAAGGTGTCTCAGGTCTTCCTGCAGGGTGATGTGGTCCTGAAGGGTGTTGATGTTGTAGTACAGTAGGCAGTCGTCAGCGAAGAGCTGTATTTTTGACTTCACTGCTTCTGGTAGGTCATTGATGTGGCACACAGAAAGAGTAGTGGCCCCAACACTGTTCCCTGAGGGACACTGGAATCGACAGCTACCTCGCCTGATGCCTCACCCTCCAGTACGCCTCGCATCCTCCTTTTCATCAAAAAGTCAGTGAGCCATTTAAGAATAGGTCTTCATACTTGATATTGATCGAGTTTGTGGAGTAACTTTTTGTGAGGTACTGTGTCAAAGGCTTTACTGATGTCCAGCATCACCACATCGGTTTACTTCCCGGCATCGTAGGACTCAAAGAGATTGTGCATTGTGGAAATCAGCTGCGTCTCACAGGAGTAGCTGGATCTGAAGCCATGGTTTCTGTCTGTCAGTATGTTGTGCCTCTCCATATGGTTTGGAAGGTGATGACAGATGATATGTTCCAGGAGTTTGCAGGCCACTGAAGTTAGAGAAACTGGCCTGTAATTCTTTGCCATGTTTCTGTTTCCTTTCTTGAAAACCGTCGATATGTTTGCCGACAGCCAGTCCTCTGGTAACTGGCCCATATGTATGGAATGCTGTGTATATGCAGGTCAAGGCATGAGCGATGGCATCAGTGCGGGTCTTAAGGATCCTGTTTGGTATTCCATCTGGTCCACCTGCTTTTGCTGGATTCAAGTTCTTCAGCAGGTTGGCTACTCCGTTTGTATCGATGATGAGCTCATCCAAAGTTGGAAAGGGTGCCCCATTCATCTTAGGAAGTGGTGTGCCATCATCTGGTGTGAAGACGGATTTAAACGGATCCAACAAGATCTGTACCTTGGTTGTGCCATCACTCTGGAGGGTTGTGCCTTTCATCAATGGTGCTACACCAGTACTGTCTTCGCGTCTAGACTTGACGTCGCTCCAGAAGGGCTTTGTGTTGTTATTCCGGAGTCCTTCTATTGTGTTGTTTATGTACTCCCACTCTTTTGCTCTCATCCGTCTCCTGCAATCTTTTTGGAAAAATCTGTCGTTCTCCCATCTTCCGGTCTTCTTTGCCTGCTTATACAGTCTTTTTCTTCTTTCTGAGCAGGTGTTTGACCTCTTTGTTGATCCATGGGTAGCGGTGGTTTCTCCGTTGTATATAAGAGGGGACATTTTCTTCCATGGCCGAGAGCAGCAACGTCTTGGAAGTCAGTCCACATATCGTCTATGCTGGCTCCTTCCTCATCCATTTTTTTTTTGTCCTCTCTGTGATAGCCCTATCCTTGCATTCAGATTTTCCCAATGGCTCTTTATTAAGGTGCCATTGCCATGCCTGTGATGACTGGGTATTTTTTGTCTTGGCTGTTAGTGTAAGCAGCCATTGACATGCCTGTTTTTTATCATGTTTGGGTCTGGGCTCTTGATTTTAGCTTCTTTTGATATGCCTTTTTGTGCTGTGTTCTTTGGTCTTGGATCTTGATTTAAACTGCCACTGACATGACTTTTGACTCTGTTATGAATCAAGACCCCTTGGTGTTTAGTTTTTGGGTCTCTCCTTTTCTTGATCTTTTGATTATGCCTTTTTGTCTTTTGAGGGAGGACAGTGTCCATATTGTTTAGCGAGACCTTTAAAATGGTTTTGACCTTTTGAATGCTGAGCTGGGCTGGAGAACTGTATACAAAGATATTCCTGTATTAATTTTAAACAACCATGGAGAACAGGTGAAGATTTTCCCATCATCCTTTTCAATATTCAGGCTTCTGTTTGGACAGGTAAGTATGATAAAAGGAATTTTACCACTAAAAGTAGTTTTGCAATATGCTTTTGTTTGGGCAGGTAAGTATGATAAAAGGAATTTTACTAGTAAAAGTAGTTTTGCAATATACTTACCTGTCCAAATGCCAGAATGCCCTCCCATCTCCCCGAGGAGCTGGGAAAAGGTGGGAAAACTGTTCTAGCTGAGATGAAGCCAAATAGTATGAACTTGCTAAGGGAGATCACTCTGGCTCCTATCCTTAATGGAGGTGAAATTATCTTCCTGCCCTTCCAGTTTGTTTTTGGAGGAACCTGTTGTTTGGCCATGTTCCATGCCGTGTACGGATAAGGCAATTGTTTGGACAGGTAAGTATTTTGTCAGACTACTTTTAGTAGTTAAATTCTTTTCCTGTTATTTGTAACATTATTCAGTGTAATAGATGTCTTTCTTGAGATGCCTATGTCATCATCATCATTTGCATCATCTTAACACTTTGTTGCAGGAAGAGGTACAGAGACTGACGTCTGAATTGCTGGCCGACATAAACCATGTTTGAACGAGGTTTGTCTTTTGCAGTTATGCAGAGCAAATTATAGAACATGACACCTGTTTCTACCTCAGAGTTTAGTTTGTCATACATTCACACGGAGAACATGATAGCTGTTTTGACTCAATATTGGTATAAAAACACCACTCCAACTTGCACTATGCACTTTTCATTAAAAAGAAAAACAATTTTCTTGGTGCAAATCTTCCAGATTAAACCGGAAATCAGGATCAGAAACATTTTTCATAACTTTGTCTCCAGATCAGCAAGATTATGCAGTGTATGATGAAAGAGTGAGTGAATGAAAAGAACAACCAACCTACTAAGCTAGCTTCACACACCTTTATGATTGCATGCAAATGCACACACACGCACACGCACATGCACACACACACCCCTTCCCCCCCCCCCCCACCTCCCCCCCCCACACACACACACACATACAAAGCAGATGCGGTTAGGGTTTGGTCTCAGCTAGCCAACATTCCCAGAAAAATTGGAACAAATTGCAAGATCAGAAAAGATTTATAGGAAAGGGTGGAATGGGGAGAATAATTTATGGTGTGATTTTTCTCTCGTGTGTGTGTGAAAAAATGTAGGTGTGTGTATGTGCAGCTGTCTCCTTTTCCCTCTAGTTTTAACCTTGCCATGTAAATGCACATCACTTTTCCTCCTGCCATTTTCCTGTTTGTGACAGGTGGCCTTGAATCAAGTTGTGCCAGAGTCTGTCTTTGGCTCTCAAAGTTTGCACAATACGTTGTGCATGTACTACTTCCTCATGATTGGCCGTTTCTCTGCAACCAAGTCGGGATGTGTTCATTTGGAGAAGGCAGGCATCTTCCAGAGGTAAATTGTGTGGGTGGTTGATATTGTGTCATCAGACAATGGTAGACTCTTGTAATCAAAGCTGATGTCTTGGATTTCTAAGTAAGTAACTTTTGCTGGTTTGTTTGTTTTTTGTTGTGGCTTTCTTCTGGTTCTCTTGAAAAATGCTTCCTGCTGAATTAAGCATATTTGGCTTCTTTTGTAGTTTATGTATTCTAATAGATATAGAAGTATAGACCAAAGCAGTGCCGAATGCAAAATCTAGTTATGTATTGGTCTTCTTCAACCCAGTAAGTATTGCTTTTGGGAGAAGCATGCATCTTTTACATTGACCCACCAGTCATGGAAGGGGTTAACTGATTGCCTCAGTAAGAAGAGTAAGCATGCCTACACATGTTTTTTTTGTTGACCTTGTTTCTTTATGAAAATAAACTTTTTCAGGTTGCTCCATATGTTGTCAGAGTAGAGAATCTGGAATTATGAATGTAGCTCGTATGTTTAAAAGAGGAACGAGCCTGGTAAGTCATTTGTGGTCTTGTATTTGTGTGTATCTTGTTGTTTTATTTGCTTTTTAGACCCATGATGCACAGGATTAAGAGTGACTGTAAGATTGAAATAAACTATGATAATCACCAATAGAATGGACATAGAGCAGCTGAGCTTCAGATGAGATCATCTTATTTATATTATTATTATAATGAATACTTATATAGCACCTATTATCGGCTAGACACCAAGCTCTAAGCGCTTTACAGTCCATACTCATTTACACAATGGGCTACCTACCTGGGTAGTGCCCGACTGAAGAGCTGCCAGCTAGCACTTCATTCAGTCGTTTCCCATGTCATCCAGTCAGTATTGTTCTATATCGTTCACTGTATTTCCTCACTTCCTTCATTCTTTTCATTTCTCATGCAGGGTGCATGGTGTGTGTGACGACGTGTCATCCATACCAACGGCCAAACTGGCCTTCTGTTTCGAAAGTTGGTGATGGGATTTGATGTGTGTGCAAGATGTTATGCATGCATTCACACACGGAACCCCGTTTTACATTCGAAGGAGTGTATGGGAAATGGAGTCAGAACCAGTGTTAACTCCGAGGGAAAAATCCCCTTGTATCGAAACAGCCCGGCGGAGATTCGAACCCGCAAGCCAGGATCACCAAGATTACGAGTACGGCGCTCTACCAATTAAGCTATTCTTGCTCCCCATTCATGGGGGAATGCTTAATGGCCGTCTTCTCCAGGTGTTTCTGTCATTTCGTAATTTCATCAACTTGAATGACACAATCTTGAATCTGTTTATGTGATCTGCTTGCATGCACACATGAAGGGGCATTGGCTAAGTGTAAGTATGCACACAAGTTCACCAAGGAAATTGGAAAATCCCACATCACATTTCACCCATCAGGCCAGGGATCACAGATTGAGATTCAAATTGAGACAGGCAGTGTTGCTCTCATATCTTGTCATGCTCAAGGAGCCTTATTTTCAGTGATTGTTTTGCAAATTGAATGGAACCATCATATGTTTGCAGTCTGATGGAGATAATGACCCAGTCGGCGCAGGACATGCATGTGCGGCTGGCTATCTCGGCTCTCAACTACAGCGTGGATGGCTCTGCTCGGGTGGTCTTGTCCAAGGCCCTCACTGCCACGTCAGAGGTCTGTCCTGGAAGAGATTGAATACAAGGTTGAATTGCGTTGGTGTGTTGTGTAAATGTGTAAGTAAGTGATGGTAAAAATGAAGGATGTGCAGGCTCTTTCTTTGTTTCACAGTAAATGATAATGTGTCTTGCTTTCATACATTTTTTTTCTTCTTTTTTTTTTTTTTAAAGCTGGTTTCTTTGTTTTATATTGTTATGTTGGCAGCCCAGATTGGAGGATTTTAAACAAGGACCTATAAGCATGTATAAATGTTGTAAAATGTATAAATAGTAGTCATGATTGCAGGTTGTTGTTATGTTGTGTGCAGAGCTGTCGGCTGTACAGCACCAAGTTTCTGCGTGTCCTGCTGCGTGCAGGCACACGCAACTTCAGCTCTTGGGGAATGGAGCTGCTAGTCACACAGCTGTATGATCAGAGCTCCGCTGTTACCTCCCTCTGCCTTAAGTATTCTGGATGAAGCTTGTGATATTGAGGTCAGTTGTTGGTTGATTCTTCAATTCTCTGTCAGAGTAATTTGTGTTCGTATAATTTTGAAGTGATTGCTTGTACAGGTTTGATATGTTCGGTGGATTTCAAAATGTTAAGTAAAAGTAATGTAAGCATGTTTTTGTATTTCTGTGTATTAGCCAAGTTGTTGAAAAAGACAGATGTTGAAATGAAATATGGTGAGATTAAATGTTTCCCTGTCCAGGCCAATCTGCTGCAGTTGATCAAGGTTCGTCCATCTGTGCTTCACTTGGGTGATGGAGGAGTGATGCTGTTGTGCCGATTCCTCTCGGTTCCTGTCGGATTTCGATCTCTGCGTGACGCCAACTATATTCCCTCTGAAATGGAGAGATGGCACAAGGTTGGATGGCATCTCTTGTCATTATTATGTGTGTTGAGTCTTCATGTGTTCTGTTCTATGTGTATATAACCTTCAGAGTTAGTCAAGGATTCAGTTAAAATTACAGTGTACACAGGAACTCTCACTGCCGGGGAGTGTTAACAGGCAAGCCCAAATTGCAGTGTGCTTCACTTCAAAACTGCATGCTGTTGTGACAGAAGTATGCTTAGTAACCATTCTCTGTGCCTTTAAACCCATTCAAGTCATTGCTGTCTCAGGCTAGTGGCACCCCAGACCTGAAGCTGCTGAGAAAAAATGGTTAGAAAACAGGAGATAGGACAGGACAGAAAGCACCACTGAGGTTGTCTCTGTTGACAAAATGGGCTACATGTTGGCATGATGATTGCAGGTTGATCAAGCTTAAGCATAGTAATCACACTTAATGTTGCCCTAGCATCTAAGAGGCAGCTATGCTTGAAAGGGACATCATTTTGTACACAAATAAGTGTGCACTGTTTTGACGGTAAGATGGACTTAAACACCTAAACTGTACACGTATGGTTAATAAACAGAAAAAAAGTATCATACTCCAGAAAATGGAAACTTTTGGACAGCAAAAGACATCATTCATTACATGAGCTGGCAGACTTGACATGCCCACTTCATTTGTTCTGAGGCCTGCCTGCAGCTTTTTACATTTTCAGTGTTATAAATTTGAAAAAAAAAAAAAGACTGCCGAGTGCAAATCAAATGAAGTCTGCAAGACAGTTGAAGGGAAAACAAGTCTCTGTGGCGAACCAAAAACCACCATTCAAAAACTGCAGACGTTCGTTAACAGCTGCCTGTGAAAGATCTCCACATCCACTGGCCAGAGACAAATCAGCAACAAAGAGCTGTGGGAAAGAAGTAGCCAACTGCCAGTAGAGCAAGACATCCGCAGAAGAAGATGGCGGTGGAAAGGACACACGCTCTGAAAGCCCCCGGACAACACCACCAGAAAAGCTCTGACCTGGAATCCCTAAGGCAAAAGGAAGCTAGTAAGACCAAAGAAACACCTGGAGGTGGGACCTGGAAGCGGACACCAGGCAGATAGGGTGAATTAGAAAAGATTGCCCAGAACCGTGGTCATTGGCGGGCAGTTTGTTGATGGCCTATGCTCTGGCAAGAGCAATGGGCCTTAGTAAGTGGTAAAGGGGCACAAACTGAACTCAGACTGTCAGGGTGGACGGAGTGTGAAACTCACTGTTGAAGAATATTCCTGTTAGCTTGATGGTTATGGAAAGAATTGGCTCTCCACTGTCCATTTGTGTAATCTTTGTATGGGAATCCTTATGTATGGTGTTGTTTCATGCCAAGCAGAGAGAAGGTATTTTTTTTAGACAGGTAATTAAATCATAAAACTACTTTTACTTTTCAAATTCCCTTTTCTTCCTTTTTGTTGCATGTGTGCCCACATTGTTCAGCAATTGTTGAACTGATAAACTGTGTGGCACTTGACTGGTAAAACTTACTTGTGCAGACATACAATGCTCGCTATGTGACCATTGTGGAGGAGCTCCTGAATGAGGCGTTGACTTCGCATGAGAAGAGCACATACGGAGGGCTGACTCGTCGTTCCATTCTCAAGTAAGATTGCACACCCCATCCATCACAGTGCAGTTGTTAGCATTGCATGTTGCAGGGCACACTCCACCCATCACAGTTCAGTTGTTAGCATTGCATGTTGCAGGGCACACTCCATCCATCACAGTGCAGTTGTTAGCATTGCATGTTGCAGGGGCACACTCCACCCATCACAGTTCAGTTGTTAGCATTGCATGTTGCAGGGCACACCCCACCCATCACAGTTCAGTTGTTAGCATTGCATGTTGCAGGGCACACTCCACCCACCATAGTGCAGTTGTTAGCATAGCATGTTGCAGGGCACACTCCACCCACCATAGTGCAGTTGTTAGCATTGCATGCTGCATGGCACACTCCATCCATCACAGTGCAGTTGTTAGCATAGCATGTTGCAGGGCACACTCCACCCACCATAGTGCAGTTGTTAGCATTGCATGGTGCAGGGCACACTCCATCCATCACAGTGCACTTGTTAGCATTGCATGTTGCAGGGCACACTCTACACATCACAGTTCAGTTGTTAGCATTTCATGTTGCAGGGCACACCCCACCCATCACAGTTCAGTTGTTAGCATTGCATGTTGCAGGGCACACTCCACCCATTACAGTTCAGTTGTTAGCATTGCTTGTTGCAGGGCACACTCCACCCATCACTGTGCAGTTGTTAGCATTGCATGTTGCAGGGCACACTCCACCCACCATAGTGCAGTTGTTAGCATTGCATGTTGCAGGGCACACTCCATCCACCATAGTGCAGTTGTTAGCATTGCATGTTGCAGGGCACACCCCACCCACCACTTTTCAGTTGTTAGCATAGCATGCTGCAGGGCACACTTTGCCCACCATAGTGCAGTTGTTAGCATAGCATGTTGCAGGGCACACTCCACCCACCACTTTTCAGTTGTTAGCATTGCATGCTGCAGGGCACACTCCACCCACCGTAGTGCAGTTGTTAGCATTGCATGTTGCAGGGCACACTCCACCCACCATAGTGCAGTTGTTAGCATTGCATGTTGCAGGGCACACTCCACCCACCATAGTGATGTTGTTAGCATTGCATGTTGCAGGGCACACTCCACCCACCATAGTGCAGTTGTTAGCATTGCATGCTGCATGGCACACTCCATCCATCACAGTGCAGTTGTTAGCATTGCATGTTGCAGGGCACACTCCACCCATCACAGTTCAGTTGTTAGCATTGCATGTTGCAGGGCACACTCCATCCATCACAGTGCAGTTGTTAGCATTGCATGTTGCAGGGCACACTCCACCCATCACAGTTCAGTTGTTAGCATTGCATGTTGCAGGGCACACTCCATCCATCACAGTGCAGTTGTTAGCATTGCATGTTGCAGGGCACACTCTACACATCACAGTTCAGTTGTTAGCATTTCATGTTGCAGGACACACCCACCCATCACAGTTCAGTTGTTAGCATTGCATGTTGCAGGGCACACTCCACCCATTACAGTTCAGTTGTTAGCATTGCATGTTGCAGGGCACACTCCACCCATCACTGTGCAGTTGTTAGCATTGCATGTTGCAGGGCACACTCCACCCATCACTGTGCAGTTGTTAGCATTGCATGTTGCAGGGCACACTCCACCCATCACTGTGCAGTTGTTAGCATTGCATGTTGCAGGGCACACTCCACCCATCACTGTGCAGTTGTTAGCATTGCATGTTGCAGGGCACACTCCACCCATCACTGTGCAGTTGTTAGCATTGCATGTTGCAGGGCACACTCCACCCATTACAGTTCAGTTGTTAGCATGGCATGTTGCAGGGCACACTCCACCCACCATAGTGCAGTTGTTAGCATTGCATGTTGCAGGGCACACTCCACCCATTACAGTTCAGTTGTTAGCATTGCATGTTGCAGGGCACACTCCACCCACCATAGTGCAGTTGTTAGCATTGCATGTTGCAGGGCACACTCCACCCATCACTGTGCAGTTGTTAGCATTGCATGTTGCAGGGCACACTCCACCCACCATAGTGCAGTTGTTAGCATTGTATGTTGCAGGGCACACTCCGCCCACCATAGTGCAGTTGTTAGCATAGCATGTTGCAGGGCACACTTTGCCCACCATAGTGCAGTGTTAGCATTGCATGTTGCAGGGCACACTCCACCCACCATAGTGATGTTGTTATCATTGCATGTTGCAGGGCACACCCCACCACCACTTTTCAGTTGTTAGCATTGCATGTTGCAGGGCACACTCCGCCCACCATAGTGCAGTTGTTAGCATTGCATGTTGCAGGGCACACCCCACCCCACCATAGTGCAGTTGTTAGCATTGCATGGTGCAGGGCACACTCCATCCACCACTTTTCAGTTGTTAGCATTGCATGTTGCAGGGCACACTCCACCCATTACAGTTCAGTTGTTAGCATTGCATGTTGCAGGGCACACTCCACCCATCACAGTTCAGTTGTTAGCATTGCATGTTGCAGGGCACACTCCACCCATTACAGTTCAGTTGTTAGCATTGCATGTTGCAGGGCACACTCTACAGATCACAGTTCACTTGTTAGCATTGCATGTTGCAGGGCACACTCCACCACCCATCACAGTGCAGTTGTTAGCATTGCATGTTGCAGGGCACACCACACTCACCACTTTTCAGTTGTTAGCATTGCATGTTGCAGGGCACACCCGACCTATCACAGTGCATATGTTAGCATACAGGTTAGAGTGTCATTGGTTCCAGTCCCATCAGACACACACATTTGAGGAAGTTTTTGATCCTGCTTGGCTCTAACCCCCAGTTGTTGAGTGTGCTATGGATTTAAATGGGGAGACTAGAACCACGCACTCCAGTTTAGTTGCTTAGAATGGAGTGTGGCTAAAATTTCCTGATCAGCAATGCAGTTATGTGCATCTGTTTGGGCCTGGCTAATGCTTGTTTCCGGATAATGTTGTGTGGTTCCATGCCACGGGATAAGGCATTTGTTTGGACAGGTAAGTGTGAGTAAAATCTGTGTAAGGAAGTGTAGAATACAGCCCTGTGGTGTAGGCCCAGGGCAGAACTCATATTATTATCTTCATCATGCTTGTTTGTAATAATTGAAAACAAATTTGTGACTGCTTATAGCCTGCTGCTCCTCAGTTTACACTTCCTGTCCGCGTTCATACGTGTGGTGCGTAATATCCCCAAGGTTAAGTAAGGGGGACCATATTGGATGGATATGAGAATATCCTCAGGATAAGGGTGCTCATTCATGCTAACTGTGTCTAAACAACTGTTTTCATCATTACTGGGGCTTGGCAGGTGGTGTCCTGAATGTTGGAACAGAAAACAGGTACCACTGAACACGACCAGAATGACTGTGCAGTAGTGCAGTATCTGCTCTGGTGGGTTGCCTTATGATCACCTGGTATTCACATCCCTCGTGAACTGCTCATGCTGAGGTTTCAACTGGAAGGGCTAAGGCGTGGTTATGTATAGGAGGATATAGAATGAGTGGCTTGGGATTAATGCCAGTGAAAGGACACAGAAGAGGATACAGAAAAGAAAAGCATCGCATTGTTAAATGGTACAAGACACAGTTCAGTCTTGAACAACTCAAGCTTTTGAGAGAGCATCTTTTGTAGGTTTAGTTGGAAGACGTAGCATTGGTCTGAGGCCAAGGTTTTTTTTTTTTTTAAATTTAACATTTAAAAGAAAATGAAATATGTGCTTAATATACATGCATTCACTTTTCTTTGTAGTTTATCACATTGTGCTGTTTCTATGTAAGCAATGTGCTGAATGCTGTGGTGGTGCAGGGGTCCAAACAAGGATGTCTTTCTTCCCACCCATCTCTACGGCCAGCTGGCTCTGCATGAAGAGGGAATGGAGTTGCTGAAGAAAGAGGTTAGTCACTGGACTGTATTGCAGTGGCAAACTGCCTTGGTTACACAGCAGAAAAAAGGGAGTGAAAAATGAGTAAGAAGTCATTTCTAATTTCATTGAAAAGAACTGCCATTTACATTTTTTAAGCTGATACATGAGTGATTTGTCGTGGCATGCATATGAATTATCCATTTTATGAATTATCCACTTTACTTAAAGTTTGCCTTGTTTGTATTCTGGTTTACAGTTTGTGTGTGTGTGTGTGTGTGTGTGTGTGTGTGTGTGTGTGTGTGTGTGTGTGTGTGTGTTGCATATGCATACTGTGTGTGTGTGTGTGTGTGTTGTGTGTGTAAATGAATGCATTGGTGTGTTTGAATGAGAAAAAGTTAGTGTGACATGGAATGAGACAAAGAGGTGTTTGTTTTCAGCCTTTAGAATTTCTGATTCCTCTTCATGTGCCAGAAAGTTGATTCAGAAGTTAGTGACCTTGCTTCACATTGAATTTTCAGTCATCTGCTTGGTTTGCACAATATTTGCACAATAAAATCTGCATACAATGAAATATCTAGAGCTATGTCTGAACATGTGTGTGTGTGTTTGTGTGTGTCAGCCCTGTCTTCAGGACTATTTTGCCATCATCCACAATCAATACCTTGTGGAGGATACTGACATTCTCAGGCTGAAGGAAGCCCTGTGGGCTGTGGTGAGTTTACATATGTGGACAGTAGTGTTGCACAGTTTTATATTCCACAGAATCTGCCAAGGATGTTTTTTTGCAGCTTCACAGAAAGAAGTGTTAATTCATTTGGATTATACTGATCCGTTGAAGACGGCGAAAAGGGTCAGTTTGCACATTTCTGTTACTGTAAGATGCAGGTTCGAAATGAAACATGCAAAGCAATAATTATGTGCTTGTCTGTTAACACCCCTTTTTATAGGAGCTGCTGAGTTCACTGTGTGTGGGTTTTTTTTTTTTAATTGTGTCTTTTGCAAATTTCTAGGGGTACATATAAGCCAAAGTTGTTGCTACTGTTTTTATCATAATTTATGTGTTTTTTTCCTCTTAAAAAGCAGTTTTTTCTGCTGCTTGCTGTTTGTGATTCAGATAGCTTCTGCAAACACAGGCATGGACTTAAGAAGACAGTGTACAAAAACTTGCACATATGTAGATAGACAGATACAGACATACATACATACATACATTCATGCATACATACGTACAGACATACATACATTTGAATACATACAAACATTTTAATGTAAATATACATTCTTGAAGAATTTGCAGACCTTAATACTCGTGCATAGACATACAAGTTGTACGTATACAAGTTGTTTCTTTTTTTTCCTTTCTTTTTTTCTCATCATGTCATCAGGCTCACTTGTGTGTCTCTTTGAAAGCAAATCTGATGTAAACTGTAATTTGAGATACAAGCAGGCATGTGCATTATACAATATAATGTACATGAACATGCATACATAAATACACACATACAAATATGTTTGTTGCATGTACAGAAACAAACAAATTCATTGTCTCTCTTTCTTTCCCTCACTGGCTCTTTCTCTCTCACACACATACGCATGCACATGAGCACACACACACACACACACACACACACACACACACACACACACACACACACAATGATAGAATCAGGGCACATCTAATTTCCCCTATTGCTGACTGGCTATGCCATAGGGTCACGTTGGTTCCTCAGCCCATGGTGTGAGTTTCCTGGAAGAGGAGAACATAGTACCGGAGCTGATACGCCTGGCAGAGGAATGTGGGGTCTTCTCTATCAGAGGGTACTGGCTGTTTGTCCCATGCATGTGTGAACACACATGTATCTGAAATGCCTGTTAGTGTAATTTTATAGGGAGCAAGTTTTGAGTAATTTAAGGGTTACATGAACATTAAGTAAGGTATAGTTTTGCTATTTGCTTGCTGCAAAGAGTATTCATTCAGAATGTGTGTTTTTGTATTTCAGTGTCATGTCATGATTCTAAGCTGTTCTTACAGGTTGGTGAACAATGATTATTAACCAGAGTTGGGTTTTGAAGATTTTTTCTGCAGTAAAGGAAACAAAAACACACAGACACTCTCTCTCTCACACACACACACACACACACACACACACACACACACACACACACACACACACACACTTGCATGCTCTCTCACTTACATATATGTACACTCAGAGACACAAATGCACACACAAACACATAAATGAAGCTAGTCGTTTAAATCTTAAAGAAGAAAACAATTCGGACAATACTTTTTAAGGGATGAGGTTATTGGCAATTTCATCTGGTATATGTGTGTGTGCTTTTTGGTAAAAATTGTAATTATATCTTTGGGGAGGTGACACATTCCAGATCAACTTTAAGCACTTTATGAAGTGCAGAAAAATCTAGCAGAGCTAATCTTGGTTCCAGAACGGCTTTCTATGTCCTGGGTCTGGTGGCATCAACTCGTCGTGGAGCTGATGTTCTGGCAGAGTACGGCTGGGAGTCCAAGTGCCACACACGCCGTGAACTGTGGCCAGTGCTGGATGAGAGCATGGTTGGAGGACAGCGTCCTTACAGGAGCCATTCAGCATGGCAGATCAGTCCAGCAACAAGCAGCCAGGACGTGCTGAAGCAGGCCGACTGCCTTCCGTGGGCTCCACTCAGCTGTCATTCATCAAGGAAGAAACAGCACGTGGTGATCAGAGTGGGGAAGGGGCTGCTGCAGGATTTTATGGCACAGGGGGGTTTGGGGGGAGGCTAGACCTCACCATTGGGGAGAACCGGGTGCATTCTTCAACTTCTATCCACAGTGATTCCTCAGACATTCTGACTGGTGTGCCGCGAAAGTAGGACTCTGCCAAGTGAGTCTGGTGACTTCCGACGCTATCAGACCTTGCCAGCACGATCTCTGTCAGAGAGACACATTCACAGGCGAGGTCTACCTCTAACCCATCTCATTAGATCCTTAGATGAACGTTCCACCAGTACAGACACTGATGTGGTGATCCCTGACCCAGTGACCACTGATGCCATCATGATCAGAGTGGAAGGGGCAGGGGAAGATTTCCCATCTTCAAACACTTGTGAGGTGACCCCCTCCCCTGTCATACGGCTAAGGGCTGACTCCGTAGAAGAACCTGCCTCACCTGAGTTGAGTGACAGTAAGGGCAAGGAGCCCATGTTTCAAATTGGTAGTGTCAGTGGAAGCAGTAGTAGCGGGGGACAGAAAGAGGACCGCAGCAGCAGCGAAAGTTCGCAGCGCAGCAAAGGCCGGGCAGACAGTTTCAACACAGACTCCACCACCAGTGGTGTTAGTTCCTGCGAGTCAGGAACCATGCCGGCAGTGACTTCAGCTGTCTCCTCCCTCAGTCCCATTCCCTCCTCATCTTCCATCAACACCATTTCCACATCCGCTCCCATCACACATGGTCACCCAGTGTCAGTCTCTGCTGGGGCGAAAAACTCTCGTGATATCATTCATCCATCCACAGCACATCGAAAACGATGGAACCTTACCCGCATTCCAAGCACGAGGCGGAGATCCCAGTCGCCTGCTCTTGGATCATTGCAGTCTCTTCCAGGCAGTCGCTCCTCATCCAGTTTCTTCACCAGTCATCGAGATGTGTGGGGGTATGCCACGCTGCGAAACATTCGGCGTAAACGGACCTACAGTGCTGACGCTGACCCAGATTCCACGAACAGCCATGACAGCAGCACCGCAGAGTCAAGAATTACCCGCACAGTCAGTGTGGAATCTGACGCAAGTGTAGACAGCAATATCTGGTTGAGGTAGGATCATTTTTATTTTTGACTGAATGTTTTTGCTGTCTTTGAAGTGATTGCACATTCTGTGGATTGAAATTTTATCAGAAGTGACAGATGCAGTTGCTTAATCACCATGCAACATTTTTCCCAATGATCCATTTCCCCGAGATCAGGTGATCTTATAAATTAGTGATAGGAAAGTTAGAAAGATGGCATGAAAAAGATCGTGCACTGATGACAAACATTTTTTTCTGG
The DNA here is from genome assembly GCA_016801955.1 of Conus betulinus. NCBI lineage: Eukaryota > Metazoa > Mollusca > Gastropoda > Neogastropoda > Conidae > Conus > Conus betulinus. The sequence continues at coordinate 31,855 of JADBJO010012636.1, read as the reverse complement.
TTGAGCAGGGTTCACACTCTCCTTCAGTGTTTGAACCTCCCAGAGTATTGACAGTGTTCAAAGGTTTTAAATCTCCTTGAAATATGAAAAAGAAATTGCCATGTTTCAGCAAGCCTGAAATTCTCGTGTTCCACTGAAAATCTGCTATTTTATCTTACTTACCTTTCCAAACAAATACCTTTTCCCTCTTGGCATGGAACACAGCCGTATTATCAGGATACCTCCCTCCCTCTCTCCCCCCCCTCTCAAAAGAAATTGGAAGAGAAGGAAACTAAACTCTTCTCCATACACAGTTGCGCAGTAAGATGTATCACCTTTTGTGAGTTCATTTCATTGTGGCATGTTCAAACTAGCTTTTCCTTGGCAAGGGAACGCCCTCCACCCCCTACTCCCATCCCCACCCACCCCACCCCCCTCCTCTGCTCGCCAGAATTCAGGTTTCATATTTTCGGCATTCATGGGTCCTCACAAAATGGCCTTGCAAGCTTGCATTTGCAGACCTGCTTACCCTTATGATTATGCTGTAATTTTCACGGAAAAAATGAAATTACGGGAATTATGGCCACCCCCAAATATTACAGGAAGAAAAATCAAAGAAAGTAAATTGCTAAACGCGAAGTTTCGTCCGGTACCATTTTGATCAAATGCAGTAAGAAGACATTTCCCTGCATGCCTTGCTTTTTTACCTTGTCAGAGATGACGACGAAGCAGTCTTGCTCGCCAACGGCTGGCTCTTGCAAATCTTCAAAAGTTGCGAAACTATTGCAATTATGAAGATTAAGGGTTTTTTTTTTTTTTTTCAAATTACAGGTTTTCGTCAGAGATATTACAGGTGCATGAATTTGGGGTAAACAGGTCTGCATTTCTTTTTAATGACTAAGCCTCATTCTCCCTTGCTTTGGTCTGATAATTCTCACAAGTTATGTTCTGCTGCCACCTTTCTTAAGCATTTGACTTCACAATCGTGAATTATTATTAGACATTTGGGCCTTGGCTTTTTATTCAAGATACCATTAATATGCCCATTTGGTCTGTATATTGTTGTCTGGAGCTGGGTTTGAAATATCATTGTTATGCCTATTATAACTACATATTTTGGCCTTAGCTCTTTAAGTTGCTATTGACATGCCTATTCTGACTGTTTTTGTCTTGGCGCTTGGTTTAAAGCTGCCTTGATATACCTATTGTAACTACGTTTTCAGCCTTGGCTCATTATTCAAGATGACATTGATATACTCCTTTTGTCTGTATTTTTGTCCGACTCTTGGTTTAAGCTGTCTTTAAGATGCCTATTATGAGTACATAATTATTTTGGCCTTGGTTCTTAATTTAACATGCCTATAATGACTGCATTTTTATCTTGGTTCTTAGTGTAAGCCGCCATTGATATGCTGTTATACTATGTTTTTTGGTCTGGGCTCTTAGTTCGAGCTTCCACTGACATGCCTTTTTAGATTGTATTCTTTGGTCTTGGCTCTTGATATAAGCTGCCTTTAACAAGACTGTTGACTATGTTTTGGATCAAGAGCTTTTGCATTTGATTTGGGGTGGGGGTGGGGGGGGGCTTGTCCTTTTCCTGATCCTGCCAGTATTTTCTCTTTGATTGTGGCTTTTCATTGCACCCCCAGATTGTTTGGAGACCATTAAAATGGTTTTGAACATTTGAATGCTGAGCTGGGCTGGAGAACAGTACAGAGACACTATCATATAATCATTTATGAACAGACTAGGCCATGGGTGAGGATTCACCCACCATCCTTCATATTCAGGCAATTGTTTATACAGGTAAGTTTGAGAAAAAGGAATTTTACTGTTTAAACTAGTTTTATGATATATATATATATATATATATATATATATATATATATATATATATATATATATATATATATATATATATATATATATATATACCTGTCCAAACAAGAAGATGCCCTCCAATCTCCCGGCAGAGTCGGGGAAAAGTGAGGAAACTGAGCTAGCTGAGAAAGAGCTGAAGATTGTGAACTAACAAAGGAAGATCACTCCAGCACTTATTCATTTGGGGGATCCTGATGTTTGGCCATGTTCCACGCTGAGTAGGGATTAGGCAATTGTTTGGACAGATAAGTATATCGAAAAACTACTTAAGTAGCATGAAAAAAAAAGATTTTTTTTTTCATAACATTCATATTCATTTATCGAATGCTAAATGAACTGAAATCAGATTTTGAAACAGAAGTCCTTTTTTTCATTTGAATAACCAAACAAATGCACCAAGTCTAAACCAATCCAAATTTGAATGGAAATGTACTGGTTTATGTAGTTTGCTAAGCATGTGCTTGTTTCTATAGTGTTGCTGTTTATTATTGACCTTTGTGATCACGTTCGTGACTATTGAGAATCTGGACTGCATCCAAAACCTCAGTTTTGTCTCCGCACCATGGTCATCTCAGATGCTGTCACTGAAGTTAGAAGCCAGTGCACTATGCATCAGTAAAACCTACAAGTTTTTCTGACCCACCATTCTTTAATCGGCAGGTGCCTGGGATGCTGGTTGTGTACAGTCATGTTGAATGCACAGTTACCTTTCACTGTCACTGATAGTCACATGCAGCACGAGCTGAACATTTTTTCTTTTCGGCTTTTTGGACTTGAATCAAGCACTTGACACATGGCTGCCAGTTTTGCAACAGCAGTTGTTCTCAAACATCTTTACAGTCAAAGCTTTTTAGGGCCCAAACATCTGGAAATACCCTCCCCTCCCCCTCTGGAACCTGGCATTCTTTTTGCCTTGTTTCATTCAAATCTTTTACAAAGTTTTTTTTTTTAATCTGATGTAAGACAGAACACCTTGCACCTAGTTTTCCTGTTTTACCTTCAAGTGATTCTGGTCAGTGCATGTTTGTACATGTATCTGCCATGTGTTTTGTCTGTTTGTGTGTGTGTGTCTGTGCGTGTGTTTGTGTGTGCGTGCGTGTGTGCTGATAAATGATGGATTAAAAGGGAGGGTGGATGGGAGAGACATGGACACAGATGCAGGGCTGAAGGATGTTTTATGATTGCTTGAGTCATTGAAGTCTTGTCTTTTCAGTTTCTGTGCTTGTTTGTTTGTTATGAAATGTTTTATAAACTGTGTCACAGTCTGTATATATGTGCTTGGGTCTATAGGTTTCCTTGATGAAGTATAAGGAATCTTACTAGATAGTACCAATGGGTGCGTTACATAAATTCAGATGATTTAGCTAAGAACTTGGAACGGATCTGTGTCCATGCAGGTTTGCAGATTTTCTGCTTGTTCCTTGATCTATAACAGACATAATCATGCTTTTTTTTCTTCATTTTTTGGCTCCATCAGCTGTTGAGAATACACGTATGATAAGATAAAGAGAACAAAAGAGGTGTGAATTGAAGGATAGGACTTGTCGTTTTGTTCAGAGTATTATTTATGATCTAAGGTAAGAAACTTGGACGTGGGTGAATATTTTTTAGTCCTATGAAGTGAACATGGTTTAATGACTTGAAAAAGTAATTGAAATTTCTTTTTGTCTCATTTGATTGATTGTTTCTTTTAATGATTAACAAAAATCATGATCTGAAAAAGTAAAGCTGGATAAAAAAAAAAAAAAGTGAATTGCAGTAGGAGCAGAAAAACAAAGTCCACAGTCTTGCCATGCTATGTTGGTGTTGTTTTGGTGATGCAGCATCCCGGCGTAACGTGAGCAGTGCGTCACTTGCTGACCATGAGCAACAAAGTCAGCACCTAGCAGGGTCAACCTTGACATCCTTCAAACCTCTCTCTCTTCACAATCGCTTCGTTGGCCTGACATTGCCTGTTGATGTCAACATGATGTTTGAGGTATGTATGTGTGTGGTGTGTGTGTGTGTGTGTGTGTGTGTGTGTGTGTGTGTGTGTTTGCTTAATGAAGATATCAGAATATCAGGAAAAAAAGAGAGATTAAGCGTGTATATTTACGTTTGCAAATTTTACCAAGTATGGATGAATGAAATGGCAGCAAGCAAGTAGCAGTAGTGTTTTTTTTTTGCTGTATAGTCATTGTCATCAGATACATATTAGTAGGTACCGGCAGCCAAAATTAGCATATTGTTTTTCATACTTAAGATCTGTATCATTGCAAAGTAAATGGAAAAAAAAATACAAAGCACAACAAGAATGAAGTCTCTATCTTCAGTCGTTTTCGAGATATTGCAGTTTAAAGTTGCGACGTTTTTATGCACCTGACAAAATGAGATATCTTCCAGTTTGAAAGCCAATAGTATCATACATGATTGATATATATCTGGTTATAAATTGGTGTTCTCAAGCTATACAACTTACACTCTTTGATCAAGTAAGTTCAGGGGGTTCAGTTTTGCATGGTTTTTGTGTGATAAAGTGTTAAACTTGTAACAAATTGCAATTCAGCGACTTTCGAATTTGCATGATGTGGCTACTTTGAAGCACTGCATCACAGTAAGAATAGCCATTTCAGAGTTTCCAGTGGTTTGGACAAACTCTCTAAGTTGTACTAAGCAAAGTCATTTTTTTCTGAGGTATCTGCTATAAAACATTTGTGAAAACTTCTGTGCTAAAAACAGGATATATTGCAATTTGGACGGCGGAAAAAATGGGGGTAGAATCGCCCGCCACACTTAAAATGCTATAACTTCTAAACTACTTCATGAACTGTTTTCAAATTTTGCATACAGTTTCTATACAGTATTTCCTGTGAATCAAAGTGTAGATTTTTGTTATTTTATACCTAACATTTATTTCCTGTACTAGAATAGTGGCCAGCAGGGGCGGAATGATGATGATGTCCAAATTAAAAACCGACAGTTTTTCAAAACTTACTGACAGATTTCAACAAAAATTTGGTATGATGTTGTCTGTATTGTTATTTATAAAATAATTTTACTTTTGCTGTTTCTGACAAGTGCTGGCATCCACCAATCAAAAGGTCACTTTACAATAAGGGTGGGAAGTACACTCTTGCAGACGGGCAGATAGGGTTGACTACATACATTGTTCTCTTTGTATGCAGCATACTTCAGGCACAGTTCATTGTTAATTGGAACAGACCAGGCATGGCCAGTGGTTGTTTTGGAGACTATGTTGAAGTCACTGGCAAACAAAAATATGCTTTGCACTAAATCTGTGTCTGTCTTGATTGGCCACACAAGTGTTTTGTTTTTGCAAGAGCAAAATTTCTTCAGAAAATTGTCTACTTTCTCAGGAGAGTGGATCTGTGACACCACTGCCAAATCATCATCATAGAAAACTACATTCTGGCCAATTTTGGTAAAGACAAGTCTTCCAGAAGGCAGTCAGGGCATGTTCATTGATTTCATCATTAATGCAGCATGACTGCATCCTCAAAATGGTGATAACTTCTTATGTCTCCATCTCTTCCTCGATCACCATCACTTCATCAGTCCCCAAGCCCAACTGCTCTGCCTCAGAAAAAGTTGAAGTGGAGACACAGCTCACACCTCATCCACTGGTCTGGTGGTTCTCCAACTTACAACACAGTCAATAGTGAACACTGGCATGTGTGGTAAAGACTGTGGCCTATATAAAGGTTTTGGTGACCAGCCACCACAAACCCTGGCATGTTAGGTAAAGGCTGTGGCCTGTATGAAGGTTATGGGTGACCAGCCACCCACAAAGCTCTGGCATGTGAGAATGCTTCTTTGATTGGTATGGGTGACATGCCACCCACAGTATCTGATGAGGATTATAAGCTTTTATTACTTACTCCTTTATTTACCACCAAAACACCACAATATTTAATGGGGGCAAGCACAAATACATAATGAACAAAGTCATAAAACTTAGTTACATATTATGAAAACTGAGTTAGTTTTGAAGATTTAAAGGAAAGTCTGGGTAATTTTTTCACCCACAAGCTCTGGCAAAGGTTAAACAAATTATATAAAAAATGTGGATGCATTTTCTCAGTTAAAGAAAAAAAAAGGAAAGGAAAGAAAAAACATTAAAGCATGGCACAGGATCACTTAACTGAACTGTGACTGCATGCTTTTATGTATATTTCCCTGTCTGTTTCATCATTGTGCGATATCATGTGGTGTGTGTGTGTGGGGGGTGTGTGTGGTGTGTGTGTGTGTGTGTGTGTGTGTGTGTGTGTGTGTGTGTGTGTGATTACTGAAAAACAAACAAACAAAAAAATACATTAAAGCATGGAACTGGACCACTTAATTGAACTATGAGTGCATGCTTTCATGTAAATTTCCCTGTTTCTTCATCATTGTACAATATGTGGTGTGTGTGTGTGTGTGTGTGTGTGTGTGTGTGTGTGTATGTGAAATTACTAGGGGGAAAAAAAAACATGGCATAGGACCACTTATCTTAACTATGAGTGCATGCTTTTATGTAAAATTCCCTGTCTGTTTCTTCATCATTGTGTGATATGTGGTGTGTGTGTGTGTGTGTGTGTGTGTGTGTGTGTGTGTGTGTTGTGGTTACTGCTCTCTGTCCATTCCTTATAATTTAATTTTAGTATCTGTTGTTCTTTGTAAGCAAAAACGTATTGCATGTTCTTTGTAACAAAAAGGTACATCCTCTGCAACACATTATTTTGTCGACAGGGTGTGATTTAAGCATTGCCAATAACATGTTAAGTATTTCATCATTATGATTTTGAATGAACTTGTTGATTTAATCATTGTGAATGTAAAAGAACATAAATATGCATTATAATGCTTTTTTTTTTTTTAACAAAAGGTAGAATTAAAGAAAGATTTAACTTTATTTTGGACTCTACCTTTTTATCAACTACTCTGTTTATTCAGTATGTTTGTGCTGTTACAGCAATATACATAACTGTGGAGCATAACATACAATCACCAAAAAAATATCATACATACAATCACCAAAAATACAATAAATGTTACTGTCACAACAAGTAATGTCTTGGCAATGCAACGCTACAGTGCTGTAGTTATATTCTAGCAATTTTACTTGAAAGTAATCACTAAGTGTTCAAAACCTTGCTGTGTTTGCCAGTAAGGAGGGGGGGTGGGGAGGGGGGGGGGGGGGGGAGAAGCAAAATCCATACAGTTCATTACAGAAATTTCAATTACACTAGGGAAAAAAATCTGATTGCTAAGCTAAACTTTGTTGAGTCAGGTTGACTCGACAGTGACCCCCCCCCCCCCCCCTCCCCCACCCCCCACTACACCCTCCTTACTGTTCAACTTCAGACTCTGTTCTCTCTCTCTCTCTCTCTTTTATACCACCAAACACGCTTTCCACAGAGTATGACAGTAATGATCGGTGTTTCGATTGATGGTCATTATCAGAAGACAGTACTTTCAGAATTCAATGCCTCGGACCGTCTTGTATGCGCGGTTGTGGCTTCCGGTTTGAATATCTGTCTCAAACAGGTGTTTTTAACTACGATTTTCTCTATAATCGTGTAATGGAATCAGTAACCATTTCACAAATATATGAATCGACATAAGTGAAGCCCATTACTGATATCTATTTTCATTAGTTTGTCTTTTAAAAAAATACGATCGCTTCGAACGGCGCAACGCGTGGGACTTTTCCGACCTGTTTAATCTTGACGAACACCGGCTGAATTACGAACAAAATAACTAAGCATTGGCACAGTATTAAGCGAATTAAAATAATTGAATCGTTTCATTAATGTTCTCGTTTGTTATTACATGCGTTATCTTACCAAGTGCGTCTTGCAATTCAACAACGATTAGCGCATTCGACTCGGTCATTGTCGGATCTCGGCTTCGTTCCGCCATTTTGAAATCTTCGACAAGGAGCAAATGTTTGCATTTGGTACCTTCGCTTTGATTGGCTTGCGCTTTGCGAGCATTCAACCAATCGCTTAGCTTGATACACCAATGAATGCGGGAGAGAACGGCCTTTCTAGCGCATCGTTAATGTGTATGTTTTTTTTCGCAAGTTTTTTAGCAACGACGCTGGAAAGACAACACTTGTAACAAGCCTCATAAAAACTTTCGATTCTAATCAATTTAAACGCATCGTACCAAAAAGAAAAATAGACTGAATAAAGTTTGATTCATGCTCTTGTATTCTGACCTATTTAAACGCCAGTGAATGGAATGAACACATTGTATGTGTTGATTTTCGACACAGTGTAGTTCGAATGCTCGGCCAAATGGCGCCTGCGACGCTTCGGGATGTGTGACGCGCTTCGTTTTCGTGTGAACGGATGGGTGTATTTGGAATAAAACAGTCATCATACCGTCTATTGCAAACACAAATAAACAACACAGAGTTCAAAAGGAAACTGTATTCTTTATTCTTCACAATTTTCATCTGATTCTAAACGCGTTATTCATTGATACTGCCAATTGAAACAAGCATATTTTTCACTTGGCTGAACTTTCCCGTACGCTGAAAGAAGGGCTGCCGGTACCTAATATTAGTAGGTACCGGCAGCCCTTCTTTCAGCGTACGGGAAAGTTCAGCCGAGTGAAAAATATGCTTGTTTTCAATTGGCAGTATCTATGAATAACGCATTTAGAATCAGATGAAAATTGTGAAGAATAAAGAATACAGTTTCCTTTTGAACTCTGTGTTGTTTATTTGTGTTTCCAATAGACGGTACGATGACTGTTTTATTCCAAATACACCCATCCGTTCACACGAAAACGAAGCGCGTCACACATCCCGAAGCGTCGCAGGCGCCATTTGGCCGAGCGTTCGAATTACACTGTGTCGAAAATCAACACATACAATGTGTTCATTCCATTCACTGGCGTTTAAATAGGTCAGAATACAAGAGCATGAATCAAACTTTATTCAGTCTATTTTTCTTTTTGGTACGATGCGTTTTAAATGATTAGAATCGAAGTTTTTATGAGGCTTGTTACAAGTGTTGTCTTTCCAGCGTCGTTGCTAAAAAACTTGCGGAAAAAACATACACATTAACGATGCGCTAGAAAGGCCGTTCTCTCCCGCATTCATTGGTGTATCAAGCTAAGCGATTGGTTGAAATGCTCGCAAAGCGCAAGCCAATCAAAGCGAAGGTACCAAATGCAAACATTTGCTCCTTGTCGAAGATTTCAAAAATGGCGGAACGAAGCCGAGATCCGACAATGACCGAGTCGAATGCGCTAATCGTTGTTGAATTGCAAGACGCACTTGGTAAGATAACGCATGTAATAACAAACGAGAACATTAATGAAACGATTCAATTATTTTAATTCGCTTAATACTGTGCCAATGCTTAGTTATTTTGTTCGTAATTCAGCCGTGTTCGTCAAGATTAAACAGGTCGGAAAAGTCCCACGCGTTGCGCCGTTCGAAGCGATCGTATTTTTTTAAAAGACAAACTAATGAAAATAGATATCAGTAATGGGCTTCACTTATGTCGATTCATATATTTGTGAAATGGTTACTGATTCCATTACACGATTATAGAGAAAATCGTAGTTAAAAACACCCTGTTTGAGACAGATATTCGAACCGGAAGCCACAACCGCGCGTACAAGACGGTCCGAGGCATTGAATTCTGAAAGCACTGTCTTCTGATAATGACCATCAATCGAAACACCGATCATTACTGTCATACTCGATGTGGAAAGCGTGTTTGGTGGTATAAAGAGAGAGAGAGAGAGAGAACAGAGTCTGAAGTTGAACAGTAAGGAGGATGTAGTGGGGGTTGGGGTATGGGGGAGGGGGGGGGGGGGGGGTCACTGTCGAGTCAACCAGACTCAACAAAGTTTAGCTTAGCAATCAAATTTTTTTCCCTAGTGTATTTGAAATTTCTGTAATTGAACTGTATGGATTTGCTTTCTCCCCCCCTCCCCACCCCTCCCCTCCTTACTGGCAAACACAGCAAGGTTTTGAACACTTAGTGATTACTTTCAAGTAAAATTGCTAGAATATAACTACAGTAGCATTGCATTGCCACGACATTACTTGTGTTGTGACAGTAACATTTATGATATTTTTTGGTGATTGTATGTATGATATTTTTTTGGTGATTGTATGTTATGCTCCACAATTATGTATATTGCTGTAACAGCACAAACATACTGAATAAACAGAGTAGTTGATAAAAAGGTAGAGTCCAAAATAAAGTTAAATCTTTCTTTAATTCTACCTTTGTTAAAAAAAAAAAGCATTATAATGCATATTTATGTTCTTTTACATTCACAATGATTAAATCAACAAGTTCATTCAAAATCATAATGATGAAATATTTAACATGTTATTGGCAATGCTTAAATCACACGCTGTCGACAAAATAATGTGTTGCAGAGGATGTACCTTTTGTTTACAAAGAACATGCAATACATTTTTGCTTACAAAGAACAACAGATACTAAAATTAAATTATAAGGAATGGACAGAGAGCAGTAACCACACACACACACACACACACACACACACACACACACCACACACATATCACACAATGATGAAGAAACAGACAGGGAAATTACATACATAAAGCATGCACTCATAGTTAAGATAAGTGGTCCTATGCCATGTTTTTTTTTTCCTAGTAATTTCACATACACACACTCACACACACACACACACACACACACACACACACACACACACACACACACACACACACACACCACATATTGTACAATGATGAAGAAACAGGGAAATTTACATGAAAGCATGCACTCATAGTTCAATTAAGTGGTCCAGTTCCATGCTTTAATGTATTTTTTTTGTTTGTTTTTCAGTAATTACACGCACACACACACACGCGCACACACACACACACACACACACACACACACACACACACACACACACACACACACACACACACCACATGATATCGCACAATGATGAAACAGACAGGGAAATATACATAAAAGCATGCAGTCACAGTTCAGTTAAAAGTGATCCTGTGCCATGCTTTAATGTTTTTTCTTTCCTTTCATTTTTTTTTCTTTAACTGAGAAAATGCATCCACATTTTTTATATATTGTTTAACCTTTGCCAGAGCTTGTGGGTGAAAAATTACCCAGACTTTCCTTAAATCTTCAAAACTAACTCAGTTTTCATAATATGTAACTAAGTTTTATGACTTTGTTCATTATGTATTTGTGCTTGCCCCCATTAAATATTGTGGTGTTTTTGTGGTAAATAAAGGAGTAAGTAATAAAAGCTTATAATCCTCATCAGATACTGTGGGTGGCATGTCACCCATACCAATCAAAGAAGCATTCTCACATGCCAGAGCTTGTGGGTGGCTGGTCACCCATAACCTTCATACAGGCCACAGCCTTTACCTAACATGCCAGGGTTTGTGGGTGGCTGGTCACCCAAAACCTTTATATAGGCCACAGTCTTTACCACACATGCCAGTGTTCACTATTGGCTGTGTTGTAAGTTGGAGAACCACCAGACCAGTGGATGAGGTGTGAGCTGTGTCTCCACTTCAACTTTTTCTGAGGCAGAGCAGTTGGGCTTGGGGACTGATGAAGTGATGGTGATGGAGGAAGAGATGGAGACATAAGAAGTTATCACCCATTTTGAGGATGCAGTCATGCTGCATTAATGATGAAATCAATGAACATGCCACTGACTGCCTTCTGGAAGACTTGTCTTTACCAAAATTGGCCAGAATGTAGTTTTCTATGATGATGATTTGGCAGTGTGTCACAGATCCACTCTCCTGAGAAAGTAGACAATTTTTCTGAAGAAATTTTGCTCTTGCAAACAAAACGCTGTGTGGCCCAATCAAGACAGACACAGATTTAGTGCAAAGCATATTTTTGTTTGCCAGTGACTTCAACATAGTCTCCAAACAACCACTGGCCATGCCTGGTCTGTTCAAATAACAATGAACTGTGCCTGAAGTATGCTGCATACAAAGAGAACAATGTATGTAGTCAACCCTATCTGCCCGTCTGCAAGAGTGTACTTCCCACCCTTATCGTAAAGTGACCTTTTGTTTGGTGGATGCCAGCACTTGTCAGAAACAGCAAAAGTAACATTATTTTATAAATAACAATACAGACAACATCATACCAAATTTTTGTTGAAATCTGTCAGTAAGTTTTGAAAAACTGTCGGTTTTAATTTGGACATCATCATCATTCCGCCCCTGCTGGTCACTATTCTAGTACAGGAAATAAAATGTTAGGTATAAAATAACAAAAATCTACACTTTGATTCACAGGAAATACTGTATAGAAACTGTATGCAAAATTTGGAAACAGTTCATGAAGTAGTTTAGAAGTTATAGCAATTTTAAGTGTGGCGGGCGATTCTACCCCCATTTTTCCGCCGTCCAAATTGCAATATATCCTGTTTTAGCACAGAAGTTTTCACAAATGTTTTATAGCAGATACCTCAGAAAAAAATTACTTTGCTTAGTACAACTTAGAGAGTTTGTCCAAACCACTGGAAACTCTGAAATGGCTATTCTTACTGTGCTGCAGTGCTTCAAAGTAGCCACATCATGCAAATTCGAAAGTCGCTGAATTGCAATTTGTTACAAGTTTAACACTTTATCACACAAAAGCCATGCAAACTGAACCCCCTGAACTTACTTGATCAAAGAGTGTAAGTTGTATAGATTGAGAACACCAATTTATAACCAGATGTATTAATCATGTATGATACTACTGGCTTTCAAACTTGGAAGATATCTCATTTTGTCAGGTGCATCAAAACGTCGCAACTTTAAACTGCAATATCTCGAAAACGACTGAAGATAGAGACTTCATTCTTGTTGTGCTTTGTATGTTTTTCCATTTACTTTGCAATGATACAGATCTTAAGTATGAAAAACAATATGCTAATTTTGGCTGCCGGTACCTAATATTAGTTGATCTCATTCAAATGCTCATTTATTTCTACTGAACCATGTCGTTCAGTATATTATATACTTTCTCTGGGGGCTGTCTTGCAGGTTATTGAAGGAGAAGACACCAGATCATCTGTGTTCAAGCAGCAGAGTCCTGAAGAGACATTGGCTGAACAGCTTTCAGGTGAATATGCAACCATGAGATATTGCAAAGGAACTGAAGTGAAAAAATGCTCATTTTGGTCTCATAAGTCTGGAGTGGATAATGGAACATACACATGCGTGATCACTACATTCATAGGTAGTCACTTTGCTTTAGAAAAACAAGGAATACTAGGTAAGCTGCTTCTCTGAAATTACTGATAAGCAAATTTGAAATCATATTGCAGATGAAAATCAGGCGAGTTATATCAGCCTCAGGTCTGGAAAGTCTTGTGTTCTGTGCAGACATTTGGCAGAGTGGCATTAAAGCAATTTTAACGAAAACTGGTTATGAATGTGTTTGGGATTCACAGAGTTTCATTAAGTATATCGTCTCTGTGTAGAAGTGTGGAAACAGTCTGAAGAGTTCATCCAAAGCTGGCAAGAGTCTGTCAAAAGAAGAAATGAATGCTTTATTCACAAACATTGGAAAGCTGATTTTTGCAGAAAAAAATTTCTTATACAATTTCCTGATTATAGTACATGAGTGCATTAATAACTTTCGTTCTTGTAAACACAAACTTGAAGTAGAAAAGGGATCATGGCATGGACTGTTGAGAGAAGAAAGAATTTGTAGAAACTGCAACAGAAATGATGTAGGTCATGATCTTATTTTGTATTCGACTGCAGATTAATTTTATACATGATCATTTCTACCAAAACCGTATTTGAAAGTATGTTCAATGTTAAACCTTCATAATTTTTTTAGTAGAACCTTGATGAAATGTCAGCTGAACTCAGCGAAGTACATCAAATTAAGACTTTGATTAGCCCCCTTATATGGATGAAATACTTTCTTGATCAGTATGCATGAATATTGTCTTTCAACTTTGAATGATGCGATTAGTGGTATTGTTCATTTTATTTCCTTGTTTTAAATTCAAGCTGATGACTGTTTGCCTATTGTTATTATCCTTCATACCCCAACAGGGGTGAAAGGAAACAGATATTGTATTGTATTGGGTAAAGGGGGAAAAAAAAAAGATCTTATAATCATTCAGTTCATGCCAAAGTATTTCTGTTGTTTCAGAATGTAAGGTATCAGTACCACAGCACGTTCCGCCTCTGAAGAAAGAGGGCACCTTTGAGCACAATAGTGACATATGCTTGTTGTGTACCGGGCCACGCCCAGCAGTGTTCAAAAGTGGAAACATGCCGAAGGGGCAGGAAGGTGAGTTAGTCATTTACAGTTCCCCATGCGTATGCTGGTGATGTAGTTATCTTCTTTGTTTAGTTGCTGGTGCACATGTATGACATAATCAAGCACACAGCAGACACTTTGCTCATACATAACCCACCCACATACATTACATGGACGCATTCATCATTACATAAATGCCTTCATACATAAATAAGTCTATATATGTGACCATACCATCCCTTGCATTTGCTATATGATTCTGTTAAGTAATTGTTAGTTGAAACAAAAAGGAATCAAATTAGGAAGGAAATGAATTAACACAGTCAAGTTTCATCATCGTAATGGATACGTCTCTGAGAGTGTTGCTCAGATATCCTGACCAGTTCTTCAGGTCCTGTCATGCAGTCTTGGACCTGAACAGAAATCTGTAGCAGCATCTTCATCATTGTCATCCTCATTGATCAGCATGAAATAAAGTCTCAAATTTTGTGGCCCTTTATGCTCTGCTCAGATGGTGACGTCAGTTTTGATTTCCTGTCCATGTCTAAGCCTGTGGTTTGATTCTGTTAGGGTCAGTGGCAAATTCATGGGGACTGTTGTTGGATTGACATGGTGGCGCCCTCTGGAGGGATAGTTAACTCCGTCTGGTTCCATGACTAAGCATATGTTATCAGTACGTGGGTTGGTAGGTGTCACCAAAGTGACATGGCAGCAGTGCAGGGTCTCCTCTGGTGGGTTTCTTCATGACAACTGGACATTAACTTTTACATCTGGATTGGCAGTTCAGGGCTGTGGTGGGATGGACCAGGCTGTGGCTGTGGACAAGAGACTAAGATGAGGGATTAGGATGCAGAGCCATTGAAGTGGCACCGATGATGAGACGAACAAAAAAAAAGGCTTTGTCTTGCTGTTGGAGGTCGCAACCCTTGTCACATGTTTGAAATACCACTTTGATCATGTAACACAGTGCAAATCCCCCGTTTTTGCCGGATTTGAACTATGCTTTCATTGCCTGAATTAGGTCTGCCTAGGGTCTAGCCTGAAGGCTTTATAGTGATAATGTGAGGATCCACAGGTACATTTTGTGAAAGGAAAACAGCAGACTTTTTTTTTTTTATTTACTGATCGAAGAATCAGAGAACCTTTATCATATTATCAGAACTGTGCTAATATTTCCTTTTTTCTTAAAGTTTGGTCAAGATCAGTCTTTGTGTGATGAACACTTCCCAGTGAAATGTTACTTGTAGTCTCTCAATCTGTATGCTTATAATTTTTCAAAAGTAATGATGTTTGTAAAATCTGTTCTGCACAGATATTCCTCACATAGATGCTGAGACAGAGACTGTGGGAAGAAAGGACTCTGATGCTGATTCCATGGGGCCAGGGGAAAGAGATGTGCGTTTACGAGGAGGCAGTATGAATGAACAGGTGTCCTCTGCTACGCCAGGCAGTCAGACAAGCAGCGCCAGTTCTGATTCAGGTGTTGTCTGGTTCATCACTCTTGATGAATATGCACCTGGGGGGAGTTAGTATGCAGATTGCGGGCATGCATGATTGTATGTTTAAGTGTGTGTGTGTGTGTGTGTGTGTGTGTCTGGTCCATTGCATTTCTCTCAGGTGTATATTAATTGTTCCTGATTTCACCTGCAATCAAGGTTATCATTGTCAAACATTGTGCATTGCTCTGTTGTGCTGAAAGTGCTTTCAACTGTTGTAGAAAGGTTGCTGTTTCTGTTAACTGTTTGACAGTGTGATTCCTGTAAACATCTGTAAGTAAATGAATAAGCAATAAAACATCGTCATGTTATCATGTCATCCGTATTACCACTGGACACTTTAGAGCCTGCACACACACTATGCCCAGGTTACATTCAGCTGATGCTGTCTGAAGTTTCTTTATGACATTGAAAAGGGCAGTTATGGAAGAGGTTACCAGTTTCCATCTTTTTTTTTTTGTTTGTTTGTAAAGGACAGTGAGGGAAGAGGTTACTGTTCCTTTTTTTTTTTTTTTTTTTGAGAGAAAAAACAAGGGCAATGAAGGAAAAGGTTACAGTTCCCATCTTTTTCTTTTTTAAGGAAAACCAGGGCAATGAGGGAAGAGATTAGCAGTTCCCATCTTCTCTCCCAAGTGCACCGTGCTGGAGCTGTACAAAGACACATCTGAGTTTGGCTGTGTGGGGGGCAGCCAGAATAGGCGGCATGGGAGTAATGCCATGATGGGGCATGGAAAATGAGAGAGAATGAAAGAGAGAAGAAAGAAAGCAATGTAGTATATAGTGTGGGTATGTTTTTCCATAACCCTTCCAGTGCTGACATGGCTAACATATCTGATCTTCTGCTTGCATTGACTGATCTGCTTGAATGGTAAATAAGTCAGGAAGATGTAAATGATGAAACAAACGAGGGAATGCAGCTTATGATTGCAGAACAAACAGGAAAACCTCACTAACAAAGGAAGTTCCTCACTCGCTCTTGTTCCCTACGCTGACATGCGCATAGCAGTTGCGGAAGAGATGTACACAAATTATCATATGGCTGAGACTTGCCTTCCCTTTTGATCTCAGACATTGTCACACATAGATCAAATGAACTACAGGTAACCTTGGTGTGGTAGATGTGAAAGAAAGTCTTCAGTGGGGCAGGGGACATGAACAGCTGAGAATAAACAAGGTACCTTTTGAGCCCATAAAGAAATGGTTTCGTGCACATATCTCCTAATTAATGCCGTAAGTGGTGCCAGTTCAGCTATTACATATGCACACAAGAGTCGGATGGAACACACTAGGGAACATCAGTAAAAGAAAGAACAGTCACTTGTACAGCTATTTTACAGATGAGCGGAAAGATGCAAGGAGGAAAGTGAGAGAGTAGGGGATTAGTGCTGCTACAACTGAACATTGAAACACAGAGTCTTTAACACTGATGACAAAGGGAAGGTCTGCTACCAAGCAAATGCAATGACAACATCAGGAATTAACTTCACAAACAATATGTACACATTTTTTCCTCTTTTTTATCTGAAAGGAAAAGGGGGTTGAGAGGAGCAGGACAGGTTCCGAACTGTGACCATTCACTCCCTCCCCTCCAAAATCCTTGCGTAGCATACATGTGTCATTTGGTGGCGTCTACATCCTCGCTCAGTTGTAATTATTTTGAATTTGAAAAGTTTGGAATTGTACCCAGGTGTATATTGTTGAGTAGGCTATCCACCTGAGATAAAGAAACAGTCAAAACACAAAAGTCATCAAAAGAATATGGATCATTTTGATTACCTTGCTGTGTTTGACATTCCATTTAAACCAACAACAAAGCAGAAGCAACTGTTCTCCAATTTTTCTTTTCAAATGTACTGTAGTTTGAAAAAGGAAGAGAAGGAACATCTTTCAATGTCCAAGAAAACTCGGTTATTACAGCCATTTCTTTTTTAAAATGTGTTATTTTATGGAGAGGAGAGTATGGGAGTGTGCCTGCATATCCTTCTGTATTTTTTGTGGTCAGTCATGTAGTTATTTGTGTGTGCATATGTGTGTGACTTTTTTTGAAATAGGATATTTGTTTGATTCTAGTTGAAAATGGTGTGTTTTTCAGCCAGTAAAAGACTGACTGAGGACAGCATAGAAGGAAGACGACTGATCCGCACGGAGATCCTACGACTCATCACCAATCTGTCTAGTTCTGTGGGACTCAAGGGGTCTGAACAGGGACTGCTCAGGTACGATTAGTCCTAGTGCAGAAGTGATGGTAATGTCAGTTGTATTCCTCCCTTGGGTTTTTGATGTTTCACAAAATTCAGATTGCAGTCAGAATGAAATGAAATAACTTGTTGATTCTTGAAGATTCGATATAAAGTTTTTTTCTGTCAGAATTATATGATTTGATAATTCTTTAAGATTTGACAAAGTTCAGATTCATTTTGGAATGATATGATTTGATGATTCTGTAAATAATGATAGAGCTGTTTCCTGTCAAAATTATATGACTTAATGATTTTGTCAGATTTGACAGTCCTCAGTTTCATGGTGGAATGGGTTGTCTTCTTGATCAATTGGATATCTCAGTTTGTTTCCATTTGCAACTTGATTGTTTGGCGTCGTATACTATACCATGTCAGACCATAGCATTAAACGGCTGTCAGTCAGCTCTGTCAGGCCGAAGTTTTGTGGTGAATGCAGTCATAAGATAGTCACTTGACGCCCACCCTACTTCCGCCTACGGAAGATGCCGAAGTTCGTTTACTGTACGTCATTCTACTTCGGCCTGTCGCCCAAGCAAGTTAAGTCTTGTGCTCTGTCTCGCCTATACTTTGCCTTTGTGTAAAGATTGCTGTGTTCGCATTCTGAACTCGTTTATCTGTGGCTTGTGCTTATCTCTCAGAGTAATCTTGCGACGTGTGAGGTTATCGGTGGGCTAGCATTCTAACCTTTATTTACGGAATTATCCTCGCGATTGTGTTACTCCCGGTTTCTTGCTTTCCGCGTAACCGGTTCAAGGTTGATCGGCATTTTCCATCGCCACGTTAATCGCTGGTTCTGTGCCTCCTTTTGTCCATCGGCCTTGCATTTTCAATCGCCTTTCCCCCCTTTTTCGCCCCTAAATTCCGTTTTTTCTAATCTCGCCGTCACTTATACCACGATCCCACAACCTCCTGTGCGACGATCGTGAGCCGGTCTCGTCGCCATCTTGTTTTGCGCCGGTCTCCTTCTCTTGTTGCACCAGTTTTCTAGCCACGCCTTTATACGTGGTTTGCCGTCCAGAATTTGCTTCCTACATTTGGTTTACACCCCTCCCATTCATTTGCCACAATTTCTCGCTCGCCTTCGTGTGCTTAACGATCGCAATCGACCTTCGTCATTGTATTTTACACGTGGCGTTACTCAGCACTTTTGGTTCACGCCACTGTCGCTTCTCACGCACGGTTTCGCTCATCTCTGCTGCGTTTTGTGTCACTGTACGGACTTGTTTACCTGTATATTTCTATTGTGTGCGTTGTTTACCTTTATATTTCTATTGTGTGCGCACGGTCGATCAACCGGAATACCCTCCTCGATCGACCGTCGTGTCTCCCGTTTACGATCGTATGCTCCGGTTTCGCTTGGTGCCATCGCCCAATATGGTGAAGGACTCGATTGGGTCGAGCAACAACTCTGGCATTCAGGGTTCGCTCACATTCCTGGAGGACCCACGAGTTGGTTCCAACCCCGAGCGAACCGTTCTCTCCTTGGGAGAATGGACGGCCGCGGTAGATGGAAACGACCCTCCCCCGCGAAGGGGACGCGGGAATCTCCCTCCTCTACCCGACCGACGGGACGCACGACCGCTGCGTTCGAAAGCTACAAGGCAAGCGGCTGCTATTTCAAAGTGTTTATCGGTTGACCTGCCCAGGAAATCAAAGGGCAAGACCCCCCTTAAGGGACCCCCATAAGCCAAAACATCCGAGCGGGATTCCGCTTCTCCCGCCAGCCACCCTGCCTTCTAGCTTTCCTGCGCATAGTCAGACATCCATTTACTATGCCGTGTCACGCGACCCCCCGGCCCCCGGGGACTTTTGCCGGGCCGCGGACAGGCACGGGTGACGGCTTTGGGCTGGAACCCCCACCCGTCACTCGCCTTTATGAGACGCGTGGGTCCACTTCTTCCCCCCATCTGGACTTGCCGTCTCACGACGCTCTTCCCCACCGTGCACAGGTGCAGCCAACACCCTGCACGAGGAGCGTCCCGTTATCTCCGGATGCAGTTTTATGGGCCACGTCATGGCACGACCATGTACATGACCATAACTCTGGGCGTATGGCCACATCGAGTGCATCCACCGGTTGTGAACATACACAAAGACGGCCGACCAACCCCGCTCGCCTGTCGCAGGATCCCCTAGGGGTTCAGAACGTTGGAGGTCCGACCTACTCGGCCCCCCCTTTGGGCATCGTCCTTGGTCCCGTTCCTCCGGGGGGAGGATCTACCAGCGGGACCATGGGTAACCTGCCCTATTCCACTGGGGCCCGGCACGCTCCTGGGGGGGGGGGGGGGACGACATACCATGGTCGAACACTATCCCCCCCCCTTCTGCTCAAGGTTACCCTGGTCTCCGGGGAGTCCCTGCACAGTACTGTGGGCCACCACAGCCCGCTTATCTCCCCGGAGACCAGTGGCTCTATGCCCCCGAGAGGGACCAGTGGCTCAATTCCCACTCACAACCAGAACAACTATATGGTCGCTTGTGGCACCCAACCTCACATACCTGGGTCGACCTGGTCTCCCCACCTCGGGTGCTGTCCGATCGGCAGTCCGGGCCTCCCACCCTAGCCTGTCTGCCGAGCACTGAGCCACAAGGGTCCCACCACCCCCCCCCCCCCCCCCCCCCCCCCCCCCCCCCCCCCCACCACCACCACCACAACCAGGGCGGGACCCTCGCGCACCCGCGCAGATGCCCCCTAAGGAAGACCTCCCTTCCCAGGAATTCGACTCTCCACAGCCTGAGGACGACGACGATGAGGACCTCTTCTCATCCCTTTACGATATCCGCACCATTGAACGGTTTCGACCGGACTTGGTGTCGAGGGACGCCCCTCCCTCTGCCGATATCTTGGCCTTTTCCCTGAGATCGTTGGGCCGCCCCAAGCCCAACACTCCAGACTCAGGATTGTCGCACCTCAGGCCCTCACTTCGCTGTGGGAGAGATCCGGCAAAACGCGCCAGGGGTGCAGACGCCGTCCCCCCGCCGGGTCAAGACCTCCCCTGGCACCCAATGCGGCCCCCTTCGGCTCCCTACTTGGGACCCGCAGGAAGCACCCAGTTACCTCCCTCTTTGCAGACAATCTGGCTACCAGGGAGTGGGCCATCTCCCAATCGGATTGTCGCCTGATACCCAACGGGCCCCCCCTACTTCGGCCACCATCTCCTTTAAAGCGTTAAAGGACTGGGACCGATTAGCCCGGATGGGCATCTTACACACCACTGCAGGCATGCCTACCTTAGCATGCTCTTGCAGAGGGCGGAGGTACTCTGGCCTGGGGATGACGGCGCCGTCCCAGTGCCTTCGGATTCAAGCTCAGAACCACGCCATGAGGACGAATCTCGCTTATTCAGCGATCCCTTCATGCGACACCTGGTTAACAGGATATTGCATCACTTGTTGGCTGCAGCGGACAGCGCAGCAACAAGCCACTTCAATTGTCTGCTAGTGACTAGAGACGCGGTGCTTGCACGCTCCTCACTCTCCCCGGCACTCAAGGCATCCCTTCGATGTGTCCTGGGCCAGGATCACTCGCTCTTTGGCGAGTACTCCACCTCAGCTATGTCCCTTTCGTTCAAGGAACGCAAGCAGGCGGCGTCCTTGGCCCCCCGGCCTCAGCCACGCCCTTCCAGGCCCCCCTATCGGTCTTACCCCAGGGCCAACAGGCCCACTCCCTATCCCCGACAAGCCCCATCTCACACCCGCCGGGCCGGCCAAGCGCCCCTCGATCGATCGCAGAGGTCTAAATCGGAACCTCGGCAAAATTTTCGGTTCGGCCAACAAGCACGCCCCCGCCGGTGACTAGAGGGCACCCGTCGTGGGCACGGAGCAGGCCAAACCCGCCCATCAAGACATCGGCCCACTCTTCCCCCTTCCCCCCACCTGGACCATCGGCCCCCCTGGCGGGCAACCTCTCCCAGCACGCCCGCCAGTGGCGACGTATGGGCCTCAGCCCCTGGGTAGTGTCGGTTCTGCAGGACGGGTTTCGCCTACCGTGGGCTCACGGTCGCCCTCCCCTCATGCGCTCTCCTCCTCCCTCCCCCCCCGACCCCCCCGCCTGCCCAGGCGGACGCCCTTTGCCTGGAAGTCCTCGAACTCCTCGACCTCTCTCTTGCCATGAAGGTCGCCCCGACCCCAGAGAGGTCCGCCCGGATAGTGGACCTCATCTCGCGCGCCTCCAAGGCGCATCGCACACCTCGGCCAGAACTCTGTCCTCCCTCTTAGGCATGATGGAGTCCCTTTCTGCCCTCTTTCCGCTGGGTCGGGTCCCCAAACGCCCAGCTGCAGAGAGAGTTCCGTCGTCGTTGGTCCCAGACCTCGGACTGCTGGGGGACCTGACCATTCCCCTTGGCCCTGGTTCTCTTGCGCCATGGACGAATGGCTCAATCCGTCCACCCTGACCACCGGCGTCCCAATCTCTCTCCCAACTCAGTCCCTCGAACTGTACACGGACGCCTCCAACTCGGGCTGGGGGGCCCACTTGGGGGACAGTCATGCCTCGGGGATGTGGGACGCACAGATGGCTCGCCTCCACATCAACATATTAGAATTGGAAGCGATCAGGCTGGCCCTCCTCCACTTCCAACACCTATCTCTCACCGACTGGTTCTCCTCCTCACGAACAACACGTCAGTAGCCCATTACGTCAACAAGGGGTGGTGGGGGGGGGGGGGGGGGCCTCACTCCATCAGCCTCTCTCTACGGACAGAGGCCCTCCTTCGCTGGTGCCACGCAGGGGGAACCACTCTCCGTGCGAGACACATAGCGGGGACACGCAACATCCTGGCAGACACTCTCAGCCGCTCAGGGACCCTTCTGCACACAGAGTGGACCCTGAACAAGCTGACACTAACCACTGTCTGGGAGCACTGGTTCAAGCCCATGGTTGACCTCTTTGCGACCCGGTTCAACCCATCGGCTCCCCATGTATGTCTCTCCAGTCCCGGATCCCGGAGCGTACGCGGTCGATGCGCTCTCCCTCCCCTGGAAGGGACTCATCGCCTACGCCTTTCCCCCCTTACCCATACTTCACAAAGTGATCAGGAAGGCCAGGCTGGACAGACCCAAACTCATCCTTATAACCCCGTGGTGGCCGACACAGTCGTGGTTCCCGGACCTCAGGTCCCTAACTCACGTTCCCCCTCTCCGGCTAGCCCCTCGGTGGGACTTGCTCAGACAACCTCGCTTAGGCCTCCCTCACTCCAAACCCCAGATGCTTTGCCTACACGCTTGGCTTCTATGCCAGCCAAATTGCGACCACCGGCCCCCGCCGCCCCCGCCGACAGACCCCAGTCTGTCCTAGATACCCTGACGGAAGCGGGAGCATTGCAGGGACTACGGGACTTGGCCTCAGCCTCACGTAGGACCAGCACCAAGTCCCTCTACAATTACCGATGGGAGAGATGGGTCACGTGGTGCACGGCTAACTCGGTCCCCTACCTACACCCCTCCAACATCCAGATAGGCAATTTCCTGTCCCACTTTTCGTCCTCTCAAAAACTTTCTGCTAGTTCCATCGGGGGGCTACAGATCGGCCGTATGCACCACCATCATCCACAACTCAGCGGCCCATCTTTCGACAATGACTTTCTCCTCAGAGAACTATCTCGGGGGGGGGTTGCCCTATGGGAAGCTCAGTCCCCTAGGCGCACCCCCATGTGGGACCTCTTTCTGGTACTCAACGCCCTCAGAAAACCCCCTTTCGAGCCCCTCCGCTCCCTCCCGTTTGACCTTCTCTCTTTCAAGACCACCTTCCTTCTCTCCCTGGGCCTCAGCCAGAAGGCGAAGTGAGATTCATGCCCTCAGCGGGGACCCTCGGGACATCGCCTTTCACAGAGACGGCTCGGTCGCGCTAAAGCTCCTGCCTGAGTTTTTAGCGAAGAACCAGGAACCGGGCTCGGCTCTCCTTCCCTTCTTATCCGCTCTCTAGCGGATATCGTAGGCAGCGAGCGTGGCGGGGACATGGACCTGTGCCCCTCTAGGTGCCTCAGATACTACTGGGAGCGTTCCCGCCCCAGGCGTTCCTCGCAGAGACGCCTCCTTATTTCCATCAACCCCAACAACAAGAAAGACATATCGGCAGGCACTATCTCTAGGTGGCTATCCAATACTATCAGATCTGCCTATGCCCAGGCGTACAAAGACCTCCCAGCCCTTTCCCCTCGAGCCCATGATGTCAGAGCGTTGGCCATGTCCACAGCGTTCCAGCACTCTGTCCCTGTGCGCCACCTCTCCTGGAGGCAGCCTACTGGCGTTTGGAGAACCCTTTCATAAAGTTTTTATTTACGGGACATCCGCATGACCAGGGCTGATGGTTCTAAAGGGATTTCATTTGTGGCGGCCAATGCAGCCATATCGGTTACCCTAGGAACCGTTAGGGCGCTCGGCCCTCCTCTGATTCCTTTAAATTCTGCTATGGTCTGACATGGTATAGTATACGACGCCAAAATGGGGAGTTTGTATTATACTCCCTGTTTTGGCTAAGTATACTTACCATGTCAGACTCTAATGCCCGCCCTACCCTTCCCCTCTAGCGCCAAGGTTCCCTGGGGGTTGCCTTTGCGCGCAGGCCCTCATTGAATGACGTACAGTAAACAAACTTCGGCATCTTCTGTAGGCGGAAGTAGGGTGGGCGTCACGTGACTATCTTATGACTGCATTCGCCACAAAACTTCGGCCTGACAGAGCTGACTGACAGCCGTTTAATGCTATGGTCTGACATGGTAAGTATACTTAGCCAACAGGGAGTATAATACAAACTCCCCATATCTGCCAGATTTAATAGAGTTTGGTTTTTGTCAGAATGATACAAATTTATGATTCTTTAAGATTCGATACTGCATAGTTTTCTGTTAGCATGATATGAATTGATGGATGAAGATTTTGACAAAGATTATTTGTAGTTGGTTCACCTGGCTTCTTTTGTTTTTTTTCCAGCTTAAAACAACGATTTCCGTCCACATTCAAGGATGTGTGTTTCTTCTCTGAAATATGTTCCCTTATGTCATCCCTCGCCTTAGGCTGAATGCCCGCCGTTTCATACAAGAGTTGTTCGATGAGATTGACATCACAAAGGTAATCCATGGATGCATGCCTGTCTGGTAGAACTTAAGTGTTGAAATTTTGGATCAGATACTGCGTTTTTATGGTCCGTTGTTATACTAGTGAGAATTTAGGGTAGAGAATGGAAAGGGTGTAGGGAAAGGTGGTGAATGGGTGATGGATCATCAGACTTAAAAACACACAAAATATTACATGAAAATACATGCTACTGTTTGTTATTGAAGTCAGGAATCAGTCTTTGAATGTTTACATAGAGGATATGGTATGCCATATGTAAGAATATGTCAGGTTCGAATGTGGAGAGAAACGGACAAAACTGATGAGGATCATGGTCTTGACTGCGAAACCTTAGATTGCATGAATAATTATTTATGTCGGGTGTCTTTCGATTACCTGCTGAGATGAATAAATAAAGGCTTCAGCTTGACTAATATCAGGATAAGTTTTCAGCTACAAAGTAGAAGACACATTGGAGAACACAGACTACTGCCAAGGTGAAACCAATCTTGAATCTGTCCTTTGATCCAGATAACTGGTTCTTCCATAGGTCACATTGCATCTTTCCTCCAAAGTTTGTTCCATTATTTTTCAGTTTTTTTGCATGCTGACAGAGAAATAAAGAAATCAACAGATGTTAATGAAAATATGATATCCCTCATGTTGGTACTTTACACAGAGGTGGAGAAAACGATGAGATCAAAGTGATTTCCAAAGTTTGATCATCACTTAAACTCATGTATTAAGGACCTACATTTTCTTCATTCAGGCTGCTTCCTCCTGTTCGATCATCACTTTACACATCATGATGTGTAGAATGACCTGTACTTCTTTCAGATTGCTTTTTTTTTAAATGTTGTGATTCAGCTCATTTCTGATACAGCAGTTCAACACTATTGTGACTGGCACTGCCTCTACCTGATCTTCCTGCCAGCCTGAGCTTGCCTCCAAGAAACTTCAAGAAAACCAGTAGTACACAAACCTGTCTAGCAGCCCTAAATAGAGTTCAATTAACACCAAATGTGGTGTGCTTATTGAAAAATGGGATGGTGAGTTTAGCTGTGTCATTTATAACTTGATTGCCCAATCTTGAGTCCAAGACAATCGTTGACTGCCCCTAGCGCTTCCACGGTTGGTTTATCTGCTTGTACTGGCTACCAAAGTAAAATCTGACATTATGCAGTTCCTACATGATCTTCCCCCATAACTTTCACTACTACTATAACCTTCTTGAGGTAAAAAAAGACTATCAGAATCCCTATTGGCAGGCTTGTCAAGATCTAGTTGCAAAGTGAGACAACTGTAGGCGGAAATCTGAACAAATCTTTAAGAAATTATGTAACAAAGATGAACAAACAAATCACAAGACAAAATATGACGCGTTTCAAACCTCTTGGGTCCTTTCAGGCAAGATAAACAACACACAGGACAACAAAAAATGAAGAAAGAGCAATCACTTATTGGTCAAATTTGGCGCAAGATAGGCGTTAAATGAAGATCTAGTCTAGCAGACAAAGAATTTTTTTCTCTCTCGACATTGGGTGTTTTTTTAAACTTTTTAAATTTCAAAATTGCACAAACAAATGTTTTAAAACTTCACAATCCCAAACAGTACTAACCATAATAAGGGAAGCAACTCGGTTAACACCATAAGTGCCAATGGTTAAAGTAAAAATGAGTTTGTACCTTAACTGCTATGAGTATACTTGTAGTTGATCGATGTGCACTGCTGGCAGACTGTGAGAACACATGTAGTCAGTCATAGATGGGTAAACGAAATTGCCTTCATTTGTTGTAGCCATTCTCAGTACTCTGCTGACAGACACGGGTTGTATTACAAAAGCAGCTGCACTTACTTTGCATTATAATAATAATAAAAATTATCATTATAATTATTATTTTTATTTTGGATTACCTTATGTTACTGTAATTTTCAGAGTTTTAAGCCATTACTTTTTTCCCTTTAACTCTACCCCTTGAGGCTACTTCTCTGGCAGTGGCCCGTTCATGGATTCGTCCAATTCTGTTCTTAGCTTACCATAAGGTTATCTTTCCCCCCCTTGATCAGTAGTCATTCAGACAAACTGAAAACCAGTATTTGCAGAAATCATATTTGGCCACAGTTCACAGCAAAAAATGATTCATACACAAGCAGCAGGCAAAATTGGCATCAGTAACAATAGCTGTATGTAATTTTTGCTTCATCAGTCACTCATCAGCACCATACAAGCAATTCAAGCAAAAAGGTGAGAAGCAAATCTTATGATACGTATTTCGATATGAAGGCCGTTGATCTGAATCTTCAGAGAGCAGCTGTGCAACAGCCCAAGTCAGTATTCCAATGGTGTATTCAGCACAGCATGCTTTACCAGTGCAGAAATTGCAGCTGTACATGATCTCTAATGGTTTCAAGAAAACTAGCAAAATCTACACAGCAAAAGCCCACAGAAGTCGAAATGAGCACAAGCCCACAGGCAGACGCACCAGTCTTCTGCAGACAAAATGGCTGTCATTTATGAAGAGTTGTCAAAACCCTTTGTATCTGACACTGAAGTGGTGTCCTTCAGTAGGTGAAAAAGACTCAAAACAGCTGATTTTTTCCGTTTATTGTATTTATAGCTTTTGCTGATTGCTTCCCACTGTAGTCATTCCTCAGAATACTCCAGTTCAGCTTCACCATATTTGATATTGGTTTTCACAACTATTTGCGGGGTGGCTGATCAATCAGATGCCACATATGTGTTGTATTTCTGTTGTGTTTTTTTGACAGATGTGGTTTATATAACAGTGCGGTTTAAAGCATGAAGATTATGGTATGTTTTGATAAAGTATTGTAAAATAGTACAAACAGAGCATCTGATAGATAAAGTATTGTAAAATAGCACAAAACAGAGCATCTGATAGATAAAGTATTGTAAATAGCACAAAACAGAGCATCTGATAGATAAAGTATTGTAAAATAGTACAAAACAGAGCATCTGATCGATAAGTATTGTAAAATAGCACAAAACAGAGCATCTGATAGATAAAGTATTGTAAAATAGCACAAAACAGAGCATCTGATAGATAAAGTATTGTAAAATAATACAAAACAGAGCATCTGATAGATAAAGTATTGTAAAATAGTACAAAACAGAGCATCTGATAAAGCATGTATTGTGTGGAAACAAAGTAGCTCAGGTCCTCTGTTTGAATGTATACCAAGCCGTAGCATTTCTACTTTCTGCTCAAAAACAGACAGATGCACCATCTGCCATCTCTTCCACTCATACTCTCCTCCCCCATCTGCAGATCCTCAAGTTAAACTGACACACAGTAGAGGATTGCAAACCTGCCTTTGAAACCAAACCCATGGTTACTTTCATGCGGAGCAAAAGCCTCTAAGACCTACTTGTGCACACCAAATTGAATAAAATCACAGTATCAAAATCACCCGATACTTTTCCTTGCTCAAGACCCAACTGAAAGATCTATCCTCTCACAAAGCCAGACACTATTGTACATGGCCCCAAAGACTTGTTCAAAATTAGATTTAAATTCACTTATCAGAGTGGGCTGCATTGTGCATGTGTCCACTGTGGACAGTGCAGTAAGATCTGTGTAGGTGAGACGTCCCGCACACTTGAGATGTGCAATTCTGAATACATAGCAGACATCTGGCACCGTCAGTCCAAAACAGTTGTTTCTGCATTTGAACCATTCCCAATACACATTAATCATGTCAAAGTCCTGAAACTTGGGCAATCACAGAGTGACAACTTTGAGCGTAACACGCAGGAATCCCATCTTATTGCTAGAGTAGAACCCTCTGCTCACTTGGCATCAACATTCATGTACCTATCTACCCCTCAGCACCAGCCCACAGTACTCATCTCAGACACACAACCATATTGCCCATTATGTATCTCATGTGTGTGTTACAGCTATTTTCTCCTCTCCTCCTTTTACTGCCACAGTTTTCTTTATCATTTTATCTGTTCTGTCCTTTTCTTACCCCTTACCCTGGTTTTCTTCCAGTTACATATACTTCCTCTTTACACATATGTTCTTTATTTTACTTACTCTTTTTCTCTGTCTTTTGTTTGTTCATTTTCTTCTGTTTTCAGTAGTGCTATTAGCTTGTCATTTGTAGATTGTTTTTATTCCCTTCCACCTATCCTTCCACCTATTGTTAGAAACAGCATTCTTATTCTCATTATCATTATTGATAATACTATTATTATCATCATGAATAGTATTATTATTATTCTTACTGCTGCTGCTACTGTCATGTTATTATTAATTTTTTCATTGTTAGTAGTAGTAGTAACATTATTATTACAACTATCAGCATCACCACTTTCAACATTCACGTTGTATGATGAACCTTACTCCGCTTGTATTTCTTAATTTCTTTGCATTTTGTATATTACTTAGATTTTACCTTACTATCTTCCCTAGTTTGTCTGTCATTGTTATGATTACGATTATGCTTAATAAAACTATTCGTATATTTTGTTAGATTCTGTCGTACTATTTCTGTTGTTTTTTTTATATTGTTCTTCTTCTCTCTCATCTTCCTCTTTTTCTCCTCCTTTTTGCTTTTCTGCTTCTCCTTCTTCTTCCTATTATTATGTTACTGTTATCATTTTTCATTGTTTTTAACATAATAATCATTATTACTGTTATCATTGCCACCATAACCATATTATTGAAACTTTTCTGTCATTCTTCTCTGTCCTATTCTTCTACTTTTATTGGTATTGTTACAATTACTATTATCATTTTGTTATTACATTAGTGTAATATTATATGATTATACTGCCATTGTTATTGTTGTTTTCATTATTTTTTATCATCATTATTCTTATTCTAACCCTTATTGTCTCCCCTTAACCTCAGTACCGTACACTTCCTCTCGCACATATTTCAGAACAAGATTTCCTTGAGAATTCATGTGTTTGCCCACTAAATTTGGCATTTTAGTGTGTAGCTTCCTGTATAATCTGTCTTCAAAGGCTGTGTCAAACAGTGCAAAAAACATAAGAAATGTTTGTGTCTGTAGGTTGTACATTTGTGAGCTTCGTTGTTGTTTGCTGTTTCCATCGGATCTGTTTCCTGTCAGAAATGTTAACAGGATGGGTGGGCAGTGTGGAAGAGAGGAAGCAGGACAGTCGTTAAGGATGGGAAGGAAATGAAATTGCAAAGGAGGAAAAGAGGCAAAGGTGAATGTGAATGGCAGGCAAAGCAGGAAGATGGGGTGGACAACAAAAGAAAACACTGTGGGGACAGAGATTATTATCAGGAGTAGGCATATTTCTTTTACATTTTACACTGTGGGGACAGAGATTATTATCAGGAGTAGGCATATTTCTTTTACATTTTAAGAAAGTAAATGGAAGTTGCCACTTTTCTGTAACCCCCGTCCAGTTGCTTGTATGTGTGTGTGTGTATTCATTCATTTTTTTCTTTCTGTTTGTAGTTTGTGGAAGGTCCGTACAGTTTCCTTGGCATCAAAGATGATGATGTCACCCACATGGCTCCAATTCGACAAGACAGCATGGACAGTTTTGCCGACTTCTCATGACCTCGGAGAAGTGTGTGCTGGTCTGGGTCCCAGCTTGCACCTCTCCTGCCACTGTGATTTTCATGCCCTGTGATTCCCTGCTCAACCACCACACATGTGTATACATCAATAAATTATTCAGATCAGTCACACCAACTGTGATTCTTGTTCAGATCGTGGCCAGTATGATCGTTTCAGTGGCGACTGGAATTGCAGACCAGTCAGTCAGATCTTAACAGATTGTCACAATCCTCTATCCCGGCAATATCTATCTATTCATTTGTTCGGTATCAGGGGAAAGGGGGAAATCTGTCAGCAGGAATCCTGATTGTTTTGAAACTAGGAAAACTGTCCATTCAGATTCTGTCAAAAGTGAAGTAAACCAACAGTGGCATCGTTTGTGAACGTATGTGAACCTTTGAAGGAGGTAACTCACACACTCTGAAGAGGAAAAACCTTTTCCTATGGCTGACAGGTGTCAGAATGTATTTGGAAACCACCTGACACTTGTATTGCTTCAGTTACAAGAAGAGGTCCAGTGGAGTGAGCATACAGATGGAGTATCAATCAGAAACAGGCAAGAATCATTGTCTAGTGAAGAGGGCCTGTGAGGTTGCCTCTTTGAACGAGTGTGGGTATATGTTTGTTGTTTCCTCAGCAACACTGCTTTATCAAAGGTTGGGACACTGAGCTTGTTGAGCAGTTTGTGATAGTACACTTTTCACTTGTTGGACAAAAAACTGTGATGGCCGTTGCAGTTGTTTCATGGTAACGACCATGGCAACAGTTGGAAACAAGAAATTTAATTTTGGTGGGTTTTTTTGCTGCTTTTGTTTTCTTTTATTTCCCAGCCATGTGTTCCTTGTGCATTTTTCCTGTGGCTGAAAATGTATCTTATCCAGATGGCACAGACTTACTTTTCTGCATAGAATGAAATTCTGACTTTTGTGTCCAAGATCATGTTGAAGCCGATTGTCTTACAAGAAAGAACATTGTTGTTTTCATGTGGATTGAATTCTTGGGTGTCACATTTCTTATCAGTACATTGTGGACAAGATGTGTGCCAAAAGTCATTGTGAAATAAGTACCACTCATTAAATCATAATCAACAGAATGGCAGTTACCTACTCTGTCAAAAAGCCATTATGAAAATAATGCAGTACAGTATATCATACAGCCTTTGCATGCATGGAATGACACTGAACTTGTGTGTGTGTGTCTGTTGGCGTTTCTGTTTTTTTTTTATGAGCATGGCATGTGTTATTCAAATCTTCATTGCGTTTTACATCTGAAAATAATGTTAATTAATGGTTTTTGTGTATAACTTGCATTTTGAGTTAAGAAACGAAAAAACAGCAACAAACAAATAATGAAATTCAGATATTATAAATTATTAACGATGTTGGT